>JASDQU010500940.1:53637-73420 GCA_032191745.1 Picea mariana | reverse complement strand
GAATAAGCAAGGAGAGAATTTGTAGGAGAAAAAGCTTCTTCATCTCGGGAAAAACCAGAAGTAAAGGAATGTGAAATGCCTCCAACATTCAATTATTTTGTCTTACTGAGGCAAGGAAAAGAGGTAAGCAAGCTTATGGATTTCTTATATACTTGTATCAATTTGATTAAATATGAAAGAGTTGTGTAGGAACTACAACACCTGATAAGATAGTATGAAATTGGAAGAAAATATCCTCTACTGAGTAGAGATGTGAATCAAGTATCTAGGAAAAGGAGGACAAGCAAGGAACTACTCCTTAGTGCTTAGATTGGAGACTACGATGTGGACTATGTGGTCCTTGACCTGGGATCAAAAGTAAATGTTATGATGAAGCAGACTTGGGCACTGATGGGAAAACCTAAATTGATTTACTCTTCTATTAGGCTCAGGATGGCTAACCAGCAGGTGGTAAGCCTCTTTGGAATACTAGAGCATGTCCTTGTGGACATCAATGAAGTGAGTACATTTTTAGATTTCGAAGTGATCGATATTGTTGATGATAGATGTCCCTATCCTGCGATGTTAGGAATTGATTGGGCTTTCAACAATTTGACTGGTTTTGACCTAAAAAAGAGAAGAATGACATTCGAGCGTCATGGCCTTAAGATCATTGAACCTCTTGATCCTGATGAAGGCCGCAGATACACATAAACTATAAGAGAAGAAGATCATGCCTACGAACTAGATAACATATATAAACTGGCAAAAGGATAGCAGGATTATATTAACCCTACAATAGATGGAAATCTAAGTTGGCGAAGTGAGAGTGCATGCTCGTCAGATTCATAAGAAGCATTGGAAAACTGGCAGAATAGAATGTATGAATTCTCTACGCGGAGGTGTGCTAGGTTGAACAAGGCAGTTCGTTGGATTGGCACATTAATAAGTAATCTTCCTACATTTGATGGCTTGAATAATTTAGAAACATTTCTAGCTGAATTTGAGAAAATTGTACCAGTACAACAGAGGATGTTGGCACTAGATGAAGCCTTGAAAGAAACACCAGCTAGATGGTGGGGAACACACAAGAAGAACATCACAGAGTGGGTGCAATGTCACACCTTATTGATAGTTCCCTTTTCAGACCAATATGAAGGTTGTGAAGTTCAATATATAGGTCAGAGTTTTCCTACGGACCATGTGAGAAGTTATAAGGAAGCTTGGAGAAGCATTCACAAGGAACAGTGAGTACATAAGTTCATTAACACCTTAGATACTATGCCTATCAATTGGTATCTTCAAGAAGAACTACGCTTAGCCACTACATATTGGTATGGTATGACCCAAAACTTTATAGCTACATTCCTAGTTGAAGGTTAGTACCCTACAGTAGCTCGGGATTTACAAATTATAAGACAAAAGGTCTTTGAGAAAATATCTAACCCCCCTTTTGAAAAAGAAGAAGATGAATGGACTGTGCCTCTTCAGTGGTTGCAAGGTTGTTATAATATTAATGTTGATGAATATGATAATCCTAGGAATGTGAACATTTCAGAAACTAAAGGGAAAAGAGATATACAAGGGTCGGGGATTGAATTACCTTTTGTAGGGAGGCCTATTAAAATTAAGAAAGTTAACATTGGAACAAAACAAACACCTAAGCTAGAAAATGTTGGAGACTATTGGGATGATGCTACTATTAGTAAGATTACAGAACTATTGCATGAGTATCAGGAATTGTTTCCAACCAAGTTCACAGACATGAAAGGAATTAAAGGGCCCATGGGAGAAATGAATATCCCTTTGAGAGAAGATGAAAGACCTATCAAGCAGAGACCGTACATATTGAATCCCAAGTATAAGCATAAATTTAAGATTGAATTAGATAGACTGTTGGAAGCATGAATCATAGAACCATTTGAAGAATCTGAATGGATCAGCCCTATGGAGGTCCAAGATAAGAAGTCAGCATAAATCAGGATCTGTGTGGATCTAAGGAAATTTAATGATGCATGTTTACATGATCCATTCCCTACACCTTTTACTGATGAGGTTCTAGATAATGTCAGAGGACAGGAGGTTTATTCATTCACAGATGGATTTTCAAGATATCACTAGATCATAATTGCTAAGGAAGACTGACATAAGACTACATTTGCAATAGAATGGGGTTATGTTCAGTACACTATGATGCCTTTTGGCTTGAAGAATGCACCAGCCATATTTTCTAGGGTGGTGGTCGAAGCATTTAACGACTTTTTACACAAGTCTTTGGAATCATACTTTGATGATTGGACCGTTTTTAGCCTACTAAAATATCATATTGGAAGCTTGAGATTAATGTTAGATAAGTGTAGGCAATGTCAAATTTCCTTAAATATGAAGAAGTGTATTTTATTTTCACCTTTTGGAGTGTTGTTAGGACACATTGTGTGAAAACAGGGGATTTTGGTAGATCCTTCCAATATTTCTATCATTGTTGATCTACCTCCTCCTACTTCAGTGAGACAGTTGCGCAGTGCACTAGGACACATTGGATACTACAGAAAATTTATTAAGGGTTGCGCACATATAACAACACCTATGGAGAAGCTATTAAAGAAATATAGTAAGTTTCAATGAACACAGGAATGCTAGTAGAGCTTCGACACACTAAAGAAGAAAATGGTCAATGCGCCTATCTTTGTTTTTCCATATTGGGGTAAGGATTTCAATGTTCATGTCGATGCTTCATCCATTGCATTAGGAGAAATATTAGCATAGCCAGGTGCAGGAGACATTGACCATTGTTGGCACAGGGGCAGACCCAGGGTTCAACGCTACAACAACGCAACAAAAAAACCCTAACTACCAGCCCTTTCGGAAACACCTACGAAGAAGATAGAGTCTCACCCAAGGTAGAGGCAGGGGTGATTGCATGACTCCATTGTCTGACACCTTAGCTAGGATACAGATCTGTGATTTTAGTACCTTAACAGAGAACTTAGCAATTATAATCCTTCAATATTTAACCAGTAGCTACTTTGCAGTAAAATCATAATCACAGAGCATCGCAGTATTCACCCAGATCTAGTATAATCAAGCACTAAGAACATTCACATGAGTTAGATCTAGCACTTATTCATATTATTAAGCACAAAGAATCAACAGATCTATCTATCATTCATATATATCAAAGAGCTTAAGTAGGTAAACACATCAATACATCACATAAAGCATGAGAACACAGGATATACGTGGTTCACCCCCACCCTGGGGCTATGTCCACCAACTCTTCTTATGTTTATTATCTCGGTCAATCATCTACATGCACAGATCCTTGAGATCTTACTCCATAGAGGATAGGAGATCTGCACACCTCGCTAGATCCTCCTTCCTTGAGTTACAACACAAAGCCTTCCACAGTCTGTGCACAAATCACTACAGATGACTTGCACTTAGCTATGAAAATCTGAACCCATTATGTAAGAAGAATTTACAATTCACAATCATCACTTAGCACTTAGAACAACACCACATAGATGCCTACTTCTCATACGCACACACACCACCTCTTACATCGCCTAGACATCTATTTATACTTTATAAAATAGGCCTAAACATGGGTAAACCCATGGGTCAACATCCCCATACCCGTTACATAAGCCCAAAACCCAAAAATCCCTAAAACGGGGCTGAGACCCAACAATCTCCACTTCTTCTTGTGCTCCACCTTTGACAGCCTGTCAAAGTCCAAAAATGGTCAAAAATGACCAAGGATCCTCAAAACTTGGTCAAAGGCCAACAGGCCCCCAACACTCACCTGTCCCAAGTCACTCTGCTTTGGGTAATTATACCTCAAAAGCCTTGAGTTGCTTCAACCTTTTATTTTTCCATGGCCTCCTGCTCAATGAACTCTTGGATAACAACTTCGTTCACAGGTCCCTCTAAGTGTTCTTCGACTGCAGTGACGACTTATTCCAGTTCTGCTCCTTGGCCTTCGATCTCTTTGAATAGATGGAAAGCCTCATCCTGTATAGGTTGGAGCCTCTAAGTCATTTCCATGAATCTTCTCTGAATGGTGTGGACCTTTTGTTGAGCACTGCGTTGTTCTTGGGATCGCTTCATTCTCTCAGTGGATGACAAGGGCTTCAACTGCGCCTGTACTATTTCTACTTGTTTCTTCGCCTCTTGGAGCTGCAACTCCAGTGCCTTCAACTCGGGGTTCTCAGTGAGTCACTCATAAATATGGGCACTGCGATCAATCAGTTTTTTACATTCCATGGTAAGGGCCTTTATTCTCTCAATTGTACCTCGAGCAGTTGCTTCTCTTTGATCTCGCACATCCTGCGGAGTACCAGGCATTGTTCTTATCTCGAGATCTGTTACTCTTTGTTGTAGCTGTTGGATAGGTTCTGTGAGATGATCTACTTATTTTTCTACCGGTTCTTCGTCCTTATTCTCCAAGCCTGTCACAGAGTGAAGTTCTCTTTTGACTACTTATTTCACTATGACCTGCTTCGTGGACAACTTTTCTTTCTCATGTTGGATCTATTCTCTTTCTTCTTTGAACTTTGCTTGAAGAGCGTCCTTCTCCTGCTGGGAAATCCTACGTTGCTCTATAACTTCCTCCTGTGTGTGTTTTAGGTCCATTATGACCTATTCTTTCTCAGTCTGTGCTCGATGAAGGTGGGCTTCAGTCACATCATCTAGTCTGCGGAGTTGAGTAGGCTCATCTCCCAATTCTAGTTCTTCCAAGGGCGGGGGTGCAGTGGACACTGCGCAACTTGAATAAAGGGCTTGTTGTACACCTCTTAGTTATGATACACTTCTATCATACATGGCTTCTTGTTTTGCTTCATTCCTTTTCACAAGATCTTCTGAGGCATCTCCTACGACTAAAATAATGAAATCGAAGTCATCAATCGTGAGTACACTATGCATATTTGGCTTGTTGGCATTGGCTTTCTTCCACGAGGAAGGTTTCATGGGGGAAACCTTCCTTTTCTTAGAGGGATCAATGTCTTCAGGAGGGTTTAGTGGCAGTGTTACTTTTCCTTTCTTATCTTCTTCTTATTGATTTTCCTCTTTGTTCACTTTGTCATCACCTCCTTCGCTAGGTGACTCCGATGTGGTCTCTTCTGTCATGTTGTGTGTTTTGTGTACATCTTGCTTATTTTCTTCCTACTGCTGCTTGGGGCATCATACTCTTCGCGAGTAACTACCAGGTTTCCAATGAGGTCTAGGTCAGACAACTCTACGGGGTCAACAGGGATAAGTAATTATGTTGGCCAATCTTTAATGATTTCTTCTAGGTCCTCTGTAGTGAGCTTGTAGAAGTACTTAAGTTCTTCTTTGCTTTCATCACCACGTGAAGTAATGTAAATAAAATGCCTATCTGCATGGAACTTCATAAGAGGCATGAACATGTCCAGGGTGTTCAGCATCATACGAGGAAAGGACTTAATAGCTCTCCTAATATGCAGGTAGTAGGTATGAAATACTGCATTTGACTTCCACTGCTTCCCCATATCGCTCGAATACCAGAGCATGGTGAAATTCATAGCAAGTGACTCAAATGGATCGATGTCAGGGAAGGTCGCACCTTCCGGCATATCCCAAGCATTAAACATGATGAGGATCAGGAGCCAACTAAAGTGAAACTCATAGCCTTGATCCCGGGCTTCGCAACAATCTAGTTCGAGCTGGTTGACTAGGTACTTTTCCCAATTCATCTCTAGGCCTTCCATGAATTTCCTAGAGAGGTCAACTACAAACCCTGTGACCTATGTGGGTCTGTTATTTCTTACTATCTTTACTATTGTTACACATCAAAATTGTTAAGTGTCGCATTGTCCCTGTCAATCGTCGTAAGTGTTGCATCTTCCCTATAGCTTTCGCAAGTGTCGCAAGTTGATCACTAGTGTCGCAAACGATGTTCAGACATGATGCCATGATAACAACACTAAAGAGGCACTTATGACACCTCATATGACTGATTTGAAGATCAAGGACTAGTCTACTGGAATCCAATAACTCTTGACACCTGAAAGAGGCCCTAAAACAGTGGTTTGGAGGGGGAACACTCCTCTAATACAGCTGGAGAAGCGCTGGCGCTCCTCTACCATGATTCAGGAGCATTATAACGCCCTTCAGCCCTTCTGGAGGAGCGCTGGTTCTTTCCCAAGACACATCAGGAGTTCTATAATGCTCTGATATCCCTTTTCGGGGAGAGCTCCCTATTCTAGGTCAATTGTTAGCCCGTTGATTCGAACCAGGAGGAGATCATTCGAGATTAGAAGGCAGTTGTGCTCGAATTCTTGGTTTCATAAAAAGATCCCTGATCCAAGGAGATGGTTCCTAACTGGTTCTAAACATAACTCAAGAGGTTAGGCCCCTCCCAACCTATATAAACGGGCTCTATGATGGTGGAAAGGGGGAAGAACTGAACATATGAAACTTATGATCTTGGAGGAAACTAACAGTCAGCCAAAGAGAAGTGATCAGTGAAGCTGCTATTATCCAGGTTGTGGATCTTTCAGGCAAGGGTTGGACGAAGAGGACTTGACGAAGCTGTCGCATTCGCATCTACGATTGTAAGTATTGTTGTCGTTATTCTCATTAATATGGCACGCTTGGCCTGTTTCTTTCTAGTTTGTGTCTGATACCACATGAACTTATCATTTATTGATAGATCTGTTTTCAAGATAATGTCAATAGAGTAGGAAGTGGTTGTATCTTGTTTTGTCCACAGACCTCAGCGAGGAGCAAAAGGATTGGAGCGCAACTCGGAGCGTGCAGGGACAAACGTCGATTTAAATGTACTTATGTTATCCTCCCTTCTCATGCATTAGTTTAGATAGATTTGAAAGGAAGTCAGTGTCCACATTAAGCATTTTTCTGTCTAGGGTTAAGGTCAAGCCTTAGAGGTGATCTACCTGTCTGCAGGGAGATTTTCCTACAACACCTGCAATTAATTGACATGTTAGGCGCACTGCACCATTCTGGATGGAGGCTACCTTGTAGCCTTGCATCCCCTTCTCAACATCGCCATATGTTTCTTTAATCATCTATGCCAGGGCATGGTCTACAGCTTTTCTTGGGTAGAACTCTTGTGGTTTGGGTCCCTGCATGCTTAGTCTGGTGATCCTATGGATCAACACTGGATCGACAGTGATACGTCTGTCCAACCACAAATAGCCACCATGGAAGCATGACAATAGGATCTTAACGCAGGCGTTAACCTCCTGGTGCCTTCCAAAATGTGGGATCTTCATTACATTTAATAGGGTGGACAACAAGAGGTTCATCATCCATGGTTGAGGGATGATCTTCATCTTTTTCCCCTTCATCTTGGTCAGATATTTATAAGGTGCGAGCATGCCATAGCTCTTACGGTCTCCTAGGTTATAGTCACTAGTATTCAAGGTTGGAATCCTTTCTAGCTGTGGTCTGACAATGCGTATTCCCTTCGAGAGGTATGCAGTGATGACAGTGTAGTCGAAGTCCCTCAGGACACTGTCGCGACTTACTACACCAGCCAGGGGTGGGATATACTCAGGTAGGATGGTCGGGATTAGCTTCGCATTTGCTAGGTCATATATGTGCTTAGTTCTCTTTTCTGTGACAACTCATGAGGGCCCAGATCCACGACTAGTCGATGGAGAGGCTTGCACTCCTCTCATCGGCGAAGCTTGTACGCCCACAGACATTACTCTTTCAGTCATAAGGTCGATGAGTACCTCCTTCACAGACTCTTCGAATGCACTAAGTTCTTCAAACACACACGCTCGTGTTTGAATATCTCGGGTTGAAGAGAAACAACTCAATGTGATGGGATGGATAGCGATAGCTCGATGATCATTGCACGAAATCAACTAATCTATGAGCTCAGATAATCACAGGTGGAAAAATTGTTCTCAGTGCAAGGCTCGGCAGAATAAGTAGATAACTAGGCAATGGATATTTCCAATGGGTGAGAATCCTTCATTAACTTAGTTATGTCTGTTACGGTGCAGTCCCAACGGTCTAATGGCGAGATTTCTGACCATAAATGTCTTTCTAACCATTCGGGGTATCTGTCTAACTGTTACACTGTTACCAATGGCTATATTTCTTTATCATGGCGAAGTGCCATGTGACGTTGTGTTGATATCCCGACAAAGTTCTAGTTTTGTAAATTTTCCTTCTGCAAAGTTCCCTCTCGAACTTTCTGTAACTTTTCTATCTTTGATCTCTTTTTGCTTAGTTTTCTAGCCTACTTTCCAGTGAGCTTTGTCTCACTATTTATCTTTCCATTCTGATTCTTATCTCCTCTTGGCATAGTAACTTCGCGTTCTTGATATTCTTTCCTAGGATTCAAGGGTAATACTTATTCTCTATCTGGGGTAGGTACTTCAGTCTTCTATGTGTCTTCTTGTGTTCTTCCAATTTCAACATCCAAGTCTCTGGTTCTACATAACTTCGACTTGTTCTCCTATTCCTCGATCAAGTGTGTGATCTTCCAAGTCATGAAATCTTTTAATTCCTACTTCTTCTGCTCTAAGACTTCCTCTGCTTTTCTTCTGGCTTAATCCTTTTTTATCCAAGGCTTCCCTAGTAACATAGAAAATGGGGCATTGTTCTCAATAAATTTAACAACCTAAAAATCTTCTTCTGTCGAAGTTCCATGAGAACTCATAGATATCTGGGTGAGATTTCCACATAGTTTTATCATCTTTCCTCTAAATAATCCTATTCCCCCCAATGAAGGAATTATAGCAGGCTTTCCTAAAGTTTCCCAAGTTCTTTTTGTCATAATATTTACCTATGTTTCTTCATCCAGAACAAATTCTATGTCGAAGTCTCCTATTCATGCTTCTATGTACTCTTTTTCTTTGAAGATCTCTGATAAGTTGAAATGTTGGTAGTCATTCAAGGTTTCTTTCATTTGCAGCAATACAGTCTCTGATTCTTTTGGGGTTTCTGTCAGGACCTTAGTGTCTTGAACTTCCTCAGGGTCTTCTTGGCTCATATTCATTCTTTCAACCTTAACAATCATTCTAGGGAAATCCAGAACTTCATCATCCATAGCTTTACAACAAAGAAAACTAGGTCTTCCACCAGGGAATTCCTTAGTAAGATGACACGGTCTTCTGCAACTGTAAAAAAAAGTTAATCCTCTTTTCCTTTTAAACGATCCCCAGCCCTTCCTGTACTACGCACTAGAATCATAGTAGCTAACCTGTAAAAAAATATATCTAGGATCTTGCATCTATTTGTTAGTCCAAACATTCTTTCTATGCATAGGTATAACATATCTTTCATTATTTCTATCAGATCTACTCATATCAAACCTCTTTTCTTCTATTTGTGCCCTAGTTTTCAAGCAAGGAAATTTTTTATCAAACATACCTAGATCCATACTCTTGAAACAAAAATTTCCACTAATCTTACTTTCAGCAGAGCACAAAGCTTCCAGATCTAAAACTTTTCACTATTCTTACCTTTAACAAAGCACAAATCCTTCATATATTACTTCTTTTCTTCAGATCAGACTTCTTTTCTTAGCAGGGAGCTTCACATATCGAGTATAATACTGCGCACTAGGGCAACGGATCTATGCACAGAGCTTTCATAGTTTCAGGTCAGATCTTCACATAGAGCTTCTTCTTTCTTAGTTCTCAGCAATCACAGTTTTAGGTCCCGACAACGGAACCATTTGTTGTCATAGGGCTAGACCCAGGTTTCAACGCTACAATAGCGTGCCAACAAAACCCTAACTATCAGCCCTTTCGGCAACACCTGCGAAGCAGATGAAGTCTCACCCAAGGTAGAGGCAGGGGTGGTTGCAGAACTCTAGTGTCTGCAACCTTAGCTGGGACACAGATTTGTGATTGTAGTACCTTAATAGAGCACTTAACAATTATAATCCTTCAATATTTAACTAGTAGCTACTCCGCAGTAAAACCCTAATCACATAGCATCGCAGTATTCACCCAGATCTAGTATAATCGAGCACTAAGAACATTCACATGAGTTAGATCTAGCACTTATTCATATTATTAATCACAAAGCATCAACATATCTATATATCATTCATCTATATCAAAGCACTTAAGCAATTAAACACATAAATACATTGCACAAAGCATGACAACACAGTATATACGTGGTTCACCCCCACCCTAGGGATACATCCACCAACTCTTCTTCTCTTTATTATCTCGGTCAATCAGCTACATGCACAGAGCCTTGATATCTTACTCCACAGAGGACAAAAGATTTGCACACCTCACTAGATCCTCCTTCCTTGAGTTACAACACAAAGCCTTCCACAGTCTGTGCACAAAGCACTACAGACAACTTGCACTTAGCTCTGTAAGTCTAAACCCAGTATGCATGAATCATTTACAATTCGCACTCATCACTTAGAACTTAGCACAACACCACAAATATGCCTACTTCCCATACACACACACACCACCTCTTACATCGCCTAGACATCTATTTATACTTTACAAAATAGGCCTAAACATGGCTAAACCCATGGGTCGACATCCCCATAGCCATTACATAATCCCAAAACCCAAAAATCCCTAAAAAGGGGCCGAGATCCCGCGATCTCTGCTTTGTCTTGTGCTCCACCTTCGACAGCCTCTCAAAGTCCCAAAATGGTCAAAAATGACCAAGGATCCTCAAAACTTGGTCAAGGGCCAACAACCACACTATAACCTTTGCTAGAAAAAAAGCTTTCTACATTTGAAAGGAATTATACTACCACTGAAAGAGAAGGCTTAGCTATGGTATATGTGTTGTAGAAGTTTAGACACTACTTGTTGGGAGGACACTTTAATATGTTCATTGTTCATTCTGCATTAAAACACTTAGTCAACAAGCCAGTGTTAGGGGGAAGAATATGAAGATGGCTACTATTATTTCAGTAGCATGACTTTGAGATAGTGATCAAGCCAGGAAGAATGAATAAAGGACTTGATCACTTATCTAGGTTAGAACATGGCAAGGAACCTACCAGCCTAGATGATACACTACCATATGCACAGTTGTTGGCCATCAAAAAATTCGATGATCACTTTGCCGAAATAGTCCAGTTTCTATCCACAAGAATGGCACCTCACGAGTACATAATTATTCAGAAGAAACAGTTGGTAGTCCACACTGCAGATTTTCAACTTATAGTTGGACAATTATACAAGATGGGACTAGATGAGATCTTAAGAATATGTGTTATGGAGTATGAAATACCATTGATCCTTGTAGAAGCACATGAAGGCATCGCAAGAGGACATTATCTAGGGAAAACAACAGTGCATAAGGTTCTCAGAGTTGGCCTTTGGTGGCCCACTTTACATAAGGATGTTAAAGAATACTATAGAGCCTGTGATGTATGCCAAAGGATAGGGAAGCCTTCTATAAGGGATGAGATTACTTTAGTACCTCAGTTAACCTTACAAGCATTTGAGAAATGGGCTATTGACTTTGTGGGACTGATCAACCCACCAGGAAACCACACAGGAGCTCGATACATTATCACTGCTACAAAGTATTTGACCAGATGGGCAGAAGCAAGAAAAGTTAAGGAATGTAGTGCAGCTACAGTTGTGTGGTTTATATTTGATGATATCATAACCAAATTTGGATGCCAAAAGATCATTATGAGTGATCATGACACACACTTCATCAACAAAACTATTGAAGCCTTGACTCAGAAGTTCGAAGTTCACCATCAGAAGACCACTCCATACCACCCACATGCGAATGTTACAATTGAAGCCTTCAATAATATCTTGGAGACAGCGTTGACTAAGATCTGCAGTGCTAATAGAGATGATTGGGATTTGAGAACTCCAACAGTGTTATGGGCTTATAGAACTACTTGCAAAAAGTTAACCACATAGACTCCCTTTAATTTAGTATATGGCTTGGAAGCAGTGATTCCTATGGAACACTTGGTTCCTATTTTAAGAATTGCAACATTTATAGGTATGGATGACATCGATGTTGTTCAAGATAGGCTCACGCAGTTGTCAGAATTAGAGGAAGACAGGTTCATTGCAGAATTTCATTAGCAAGTACAAAAATAATGAGAAAAGGATTACCGTGATAGACATATCAAGAAGAAATCATTTAAACAAGGAGATTTGGTAATTTTGTACGATAATAAGTTCATGAAGCATCCAAGGAATTTTAGGACACATTGGTCTGGGCCATTTGAGGTTGCCTTTATTACATAAGGTGGAGTTGCGCAGCTGAAGACCCTTAATGGAGAATGGGAGGATGGTTTAGTGAATGAGATCCGATTAAATATGTATTATGACAACCAGTTGCCCCACATCTCTCAATAAAAGCAAAGGAAGAAGGGTCTAGGTACCAGGTGCAGTTTAAATTGGGTACTAGACACAAAAAATATAGTATGCACATGATAGGGAGGGACAGAGAAGAAAGCACAGGTTGCTCCGCGTAGTCTACAGTCGAAGTAATACAGGAGGGTCAACCCTACAGTGACTTGGGACGAGTCACATGTGAGTGTTGGGGGCTTGTTGGCCCTTGGTCATGTATTAAGGAAGAAATAAAATATTAAAGAAGGAATACAAGGTATGAAGAGCGCAGAAGGCACACAAATCGAAGAGGGGGAAAAGTGGTTAAAGAAGAAGAAAATAAGGAGTGAGGTAAAGGAAAAGAGAGTATCTAAAGGAGAAGATCAAGGAAGACAAAGTATCAAGTAAGATGAATCTTGGACAGGTCAGCAAGCGAAAGAAGACACTAATAGGTGCTTTGGATCACCTCGTGGAGAATAAGGAAGGACAGGGTGGCGAAGTCCTGAAAAGGTGGGTTATATGGACCTAGGGTTTGACACCTAGACTTCGATCTAGGGTTGTCTAAGGGTCATGAAATGTATAAATAAATTTCTAGAAGAGTTGAGAGGGTTGGTTGTTGTGGGTGATAGAAATATTGAGAGATAGAGGTACCTTGTGGTAGAGCATTCTTGTATTCTAGGTCTTCAGTTGGGTGCAAATATCAACCATGTAGTTGGGTGCACAGGGAGGGGAAATAAAGAGAAAGAGAGAGAAGGATATACAACTAAGTGCACAGATAGAACTATATGTTTTCATCTATTATATCAAGAAGCACAGTTTCATGGATGTAGCCCTAGGGAGAGGGTGAACCACGTAAATCTTGTTGTTCTTATGGTTGATGTTGTGTTATTTTCTATCTATTATATTGTTATGCATTGTTATTGTTCGTATTGAAGATAATGAGATAAAACTAACTTTGTGAATCTAAGTATAACACTATTAAAGAATATCTAGTTTGTATTGCATTGTTGTTCTGGAATCATTATGCATTTCCTCCGGTTGTAGACAGGTGTGTTGTGCAACCCCCCTATTTCTACTTCAGGTGAGACTTCATCTACTTCACAGGTGTTGCTGAGAGGGCCAATAGTTAGGGTTTGTTGGTGTGATTTTAGAGTTGAACCCTGGGTATGCCCATGTGCCAACATTAAGTGGTATCACATTTCAGGGAGAGTAGTTTTGAGATATCTCTTGGCAATGTGAAACCAATAATAATGCGCCACATATCATGGAAAAAACCACCATCGCATCACATAGGGGTTTTTTAACTGTGTGCACGTTGACCATGTGAAATGAAACACAATTGTTGATCTTCCTATCATCTCCATTGTTATATCTTGGAGATGGAAGGTCCATGGTGGTGGGGTGGCAGACCACGGTGTCAATCTTGGTAGTGTGTGGCGATAGGCCTAGGGATAATGTGGGTGCCACATTAGGTGAGGTAGTATTGAGAGATACCATAAGTGGTATCGCATGGTAGCAAGGAAATTTTCCAAGAGTTCTATGGTGATGTGAAGCCAATAGAAAAGTGTCACGTATCATGGGAAAAAACCACCATCACATCGCAGAGGGATGTTAACCCTCATGCAAGTTGAGGATGAAAAATTGTCGAGAGCCATTGATTGTGCTCTGATCTCCACAATCATATTAGGGGTGGGGACAAGTTTGTGCGTCAAAGGAAAAGAGGTGTGGGATGGGACCCACCCATCCCTGCAGCCAGTGAGAGAGTGCCATGTGGAGACCTGATAGACAAGGTGGGACCCTTGTCCCATTTGGGGTCATAGGTGTGCCATTTGGGCAGGTGGGGCTTGTAAATAAAAACACTTTATTATTTATAAAGTGAGATAAAGGTAAATATGAAAAAAGGGAAATTGGAAATAGGTAAGTGGGATGAAAAACAGGGCCATGGTGGTCAAGGGGCTGACATGGAATCACCTCAGGGTGCCAGGTGGACCCAAAACACCACATCATCATCTAAGTCAGCAGAAAATAGTGGAATTTGTTAGAAAAATTGTGTTTTGCAGTTCATAAACTTGTAGGGCATATTTGAAGGTTTAAACAATGTTTCTAGGCATTTTAATTTTCAAGACTATAAGTTTTGTAGGCACCACATAGATTATCTACACCTTAAATNTTCGCAATATGGAGCTCGTATGAGAAAGTTATAGTGGAAACAATGCAAGGTAAAATTTTAGTACCAATTGATTTCCAGAGGGCATAAATACCTACTTGGAACTCAGTTTGGGGCACAGGAGAATTATATGGAAATCTCATGAACCATAGAAGACATCTATGGAGACAGATTGTGAATCTAGGCATCTGAAAGTGTATAGGATGAGAGGGACGATTCCTGTAGCATTCTGTGCAAAAAGGGGAAAACAATACAAACTTCAGTAGGATGTAACTAGAAGAATGGATGTTGTATGAAGGTGAAACTTGATCAGATTGCTCAAAATATAGGCAAGAGGAAACCCAATTGGGATTCTTTCAAAATTCCAAAATATTGGTTGTTTGGAAATATGTTCACCAAATAAAAGGTGCACAATTGGGAAAAATGAGTAATTTTCAGATGCTTATAAATGAGTAATGAAAAAATAGTCATTAGAAATTTCTTGGGTGGAAGAATCCAAATATGCACCTAGAAATTTGAATTGAGAAACAAAATTCAACAACAATCAAAAAGAAGAATTATGGTGCACTTAAAGGGCAGAGTTGTGCATAATTTTATAGTTTTTTCGAATTATTTTTTCTAACAAATCCTAGTGCATGCACATTTTGCAAAATCGGAGACACAAATAGAATATAGCAGAATCAACATAGAGACCAGAAACAGGGAAGATGCTCATAGAACCTACAACAATGAAGATGAATTCAAGGGGTTGTATGTCAGCATGGGTAATGCAGGGACATAATCAAATGGGCATGGAGAAGGAAAAGAGGAGAGAATAAAATTGGTAGACACAATAAAGAGTTTGCAAAGAGATGTGTTGACCTACAAAGATGATAATGAGAAGCTTATAAAATCTCAAGCGCATCAGAATGGATTTAACATCAAGTTGTTTCAGATCTTGGACAAGATAGAGAAGAAGTTGGATAAGAACACATTTTCAAGTAAGTCAAAGGATAACATATCTCATGCCAAAAAGGAAGAATCTAAGAGTGTTGGTAGGCATCATAATCACTCCCCAGACACTCAATTGGAAGAGAATATAATAGTCTAATTTTATCTCCTTTCAAAAAGAATAACAGAAGGTTTGGGGTGGATGGACTACAAGAAGAAATGAGGAATACCAAACCTCCTACCTTTGATGGTGAGCACAAGAAAGATGAGGATGCAGAGGCTTGGTTGTTGGGAATGAGGAAGTACTTTCAATTGCATAATTATTCCTCACAAGCATAAGGAAGAATTTCAATCTACTAGCTCAATGGAAAAGCATCAATGTGATGGGACCAATTTGTACAAGTTAACCACTTTGATGAGAAGTGTTATCACTCCAAGAGTCTTTCCCTGACTGTAATGGGAATGAGCTTGGTAACTTAAATGTCTAATAATGCATGGGAAATGGAATCAAGTCAGATGACTAAATAAGACCTCGTTCACTCAAGATATGCATAAACTCAACCAAATAAACAAGGCTTCTAACTATCACTGTTCAGAGGGTTTGCAATATAGGTGAAAAGGTGAAGAATTCTTACTATGTTGGCAGATTCATACATAAAACACTTATATATGAATGGCTAGTCATAACAAGGAGAATAAACTTGCAATTCTAATTATCAATACAGAGATAGGATGACAGATTTTTGGTATTAGGTAAATAGAATAAAATTGAATGAAACATCCAAGTACCAGTATAGAACAGAAAGGAAAATGTAAATCTGAACATGTAATGGAAAAAGAGCTTGTATTAATTTGACAAGAATATGAGAAGCTGGAGTACAAAATGGCTAAAAAAATCCCTAAAGTTGAACCACCTCCTCTTTCAGACTGTTTTTCCCCAGGATTTATATCCTTTACCAAACAGTTTTAGATCCTAAAAAGATGGATCTCAAAGCCACCTAACAAATCTAGACTATTGTGTTTACAAAAGAGTAGGATACAAGATCCTATTTTGGACTAAGAAAACCAATATTTCAAATGCCATACGAGCCAAGGTTATTTGATTCAATTTGAAATAGTTTGCCAAGTGTCTCGAATGCTGAAAACAACTTTAGTTAAAATCTCCTAGAATCTGAACTGATGATGAAACCTCCACCACTTGTCCTCTGTGGATGCTTATGACAGCTGTGTTTAATCAGCTTCTGAAATTGGTTTTCATACAAATGATAAAGGCACCTGTCTTGGTAGCTGGTAAAAATCCCATGAAACTCTGTAGCTGAGTATTTTTTAAGTAGTTAATCCCTTTGAAAATAGCCCTACTCCATCTCCGCCTGCTCAAGTTTGAAGAAAAATATCTAATGCTCTCTGCTACTTCACTGCTTGAATTCTTCCTGTGTTTTGATGAATGGCTCTTTCCAGAACCCTCTCCCACATTTGCAACTTTGCCATGTGGAGTATTGGTGTCATTTTCCAACGCTGCACTCTCCTTCCTATTTGGAAATGGGTTAGAACCATCTTCCTAGTTGCTGTCGTCTACCTGTCCCTCTCCTTCCACTATAGATGAATAGTTCAGATTTCCTTCAATGAATTCTAGGCAACAGAGGACCAAAAAACCTTCCAAAATTACCAGCACAACACGTCGATCAACGCCTGACATTAGGATCGTCCATTAGCATTGGTGCTTGACACAATGCCATAACCTGGCGTGGGAATGTCAAAGGCCTTTGACCCAAAGCTTGTGGGTTACCAACATTTGTAAAAATAATCTTTTTTCCTTCCTTCTGAAGCTCGGAGGCACGCAAATAGAGATCCCCTCTGACAGCATATGCAACCTTCTTCACATTCTCATTAATAAACTCATAATCCAATGGTCTAGGAGCCATGATCTAAAATTCTATTGGATTTCTTGTACTCTTTTAAATGTTATCTCTGAATCTCCAATTTCCACCTTTGGCAAGGCTTGCATTCCCAAATCAGTGAGTGCAGGTTGTCTGCCTGTATCAACACATACCACACCAAGCCTGGCTTGGGGTATAGTTGAGAATCTTAACAACTCATCCCTTCTTGCAAAGAAGAGCCAGGTAGAAAGTCCAGAGCCACGATTGCCTATACTCACAGCCTTGAACCTATATATCTTCTTCACATACTCAATTTCGTTTTTTCATTGTGACTGTGTCTTGTGCGATTTAGCTCTAGAACTACGAATGGAAACCTGCTTTGTCACATCCTCCCAGTCATTTCCTTTGGCTCGATTTCTAAAAATCCATTTGGACTCATAAGCATCTAGAAGAGAATAGACTACATGTTCACTCCATTCATCTCTTTGTTCCTATCAGGAGTCTTGGAGAAACCATTTTCGCCTATTTTCATATGAAACTAGACCTCTAACATCTATCCCCTATTGTTCGCCATGTAATTTGGTGTGCCCGATTTTAGTGACAAATCAGAACTTGATAATGGGATTCTCAGTAACAGTATTGGGATGCTAAAGTCTCATATAATTGCTATATCATGTTCATCACACAGGATATTTAAAAGTTTAAAGTTAAGAATGAGGATCCCTTCAGGAAAAGAAAGAGCCATTGATCTGTTGTCAACAAACTTGCAAAACCCTGCAGCTCGATGAAAATCTCCTTCAATCATGGCTTAGTTGGAATTGATTGACTTGGCTGAGCACGTGGCTATAATTTTGCAGTTTGAAAACAAACCGAACATGTAAGATTTCTTCGGATTACTGATGCGTGATCTCCTTTTAGCTGCTAATTGTAATCTCGAGCACTTGACATGTGTAATGATAAGCATTGACATCGACACCCTAGGCTTTACAATTGACACCTTTACATTTGCAAACTGAACACCGGGATGAGCTTCTTTTTTAAAGCATCTGCGCAACCCATTTTAATCTCGTCATCTTGGAGCCTGTAGTGCTGCGCTGGATTAACCAAATCCTCCACGTGTCCATTTCATGCAGAATTCAAACAAATAGCTCTTGAAATAAAATCATAAACATGAACATTTGGTGCATGTGAGAACGCGATGATTTTAAACTTGAACATGAGAAGCTTTTCGGTGGTTAAGAGTTTTATACCATGTGCCTCTTATCCACTGAAATAGTCGGTTTTCGGTGGTTAATTAGTCGTTTTGAAGACCCGCTTAACCACCGTAAACTGTAATTTCAAAATTTGAGAACCAAAACCTGAAGGAACGATTTTTTCAATTTTACATTCCAGAAATAGGCCAGCAAATGTACTCTAAAAAATTTAGAAACAAATTTTTTGACTCATTCTATCACTTCAGATTTGAAAACTTAGTAGTGTAACTTTAGGAGATAACATCTAGCTCCTACTCGGGGATGGAATCCTCCCCGTGAGGTTCCAAGAACAAGTTGTTCCAGTCGCCTTATGTGTTGGGCTATGGAGTCACGTGGCCTGTGCGATCGATAGCCTGCTCTTCTTATTCAACCAAAATCTGAAAAACAATATTTGCATAGCTTTGAAATTGTAGTTCCATTGGGTATGGAGTCATCTGGTTTCCTTTGTCATGGAGTCATTTAACCTGTGCAACTGTTCTTCATCAAACCTGTAGCCTGAAAACTTGTAGCCTGCCTGTAATCTGTATGTTTA
The DNA here is from genome assembly GCA_032191745.1 of Picea mariana. Lineage (NCBI taxonomy): Eukaryota > Viridiplantae > Streptophyta > Pinopsida > Pinales > Pinaceae > Picea > Picea mariana. The sequence continues at coordinate 54,383 of JASDQU010500940.1, read as the reverse complement.
TTTAAGAAAACTGAAAACAATCTACGTGCTTGTATGAAGAGCTTATTCTTCAACCTACTCCTACACTAACCAACTGTACTGCCTCTTATCAAGTGAAATCATGCTTCCAATGAAGCCATGTCAGAAACTGATTTACAGTCACCATGATAGATCTTGAGCCGAAAAGCAATGAAGGCCATATCATACAGAAAAGAGGTTTGAGCAAATGACTAAGACAATCTCCTTTTGACAAAAATATCTTAACATCTATGCTGTTGATAGAATCCAAAAAGTCAGCAATAGGGTCTTCAAAATCATAAAACAATACCTCTTTGAGCTGCTGATCTAACTGTAAATTGAAATGATGTTGAAAGTTGCCTTTACTGATCTCATTGTTGAATGTAGGCTGCTCAACCCTTGCTAGAGAAGCATGTAGGATGGACTGCTGATATGGACTTTTCAACTCCTCACCTTCTTCTCCATATTTGTTGCAATTCCCCTGTGTCTGCACATCTGAAAGTTGATGGTTGCCCTTAGCATTTGTCGCAGATCTGAAACTGTCGCCCATGAACATTTGCAAACTAAGGAAATCTGAACTCTTCAGGTTTTCTGAAAAGTATAGATCCGTGAAAACTGCCACTGGATCCTTGAAAAGAAAATAAGAAACATGTTGCTTCTCGGGAAAAAGTTGCATGTCCATGGTAACCTCTTGTTCAGCCATGACTGTTCCTCCACAAGAAGAATGATCATCTTCTTGTCCTTTTGAG
>JASDQU010500940.1:42901-53537 GCA_032191745.1 Picea mariana | reverse complement strand
AAGTCCCCACAATATGTATGCATGTCCCCAACTTGACACTTGTCATGTTGGGAGCTACTTTGGCCCACTTGTCCCCAACTTTGGAACTTAGGATAAAATAATTATCCATACTTTATACTTTAAGAAATATTAATATAATATTCCTTTTTGGCTTAAGATCCCTAGCTTAGCTCTTTTTCTTAAATTTTAGCCCTCCCTTTTCCTAACTAGTGGAGTTTAGTACCCCATACTCTTTTATCATGGTCGGTCTACGCGCAACGATGTATTTTATATTAATGCTAAGACATATACAAAAGTAGGCACATTGGCCTTTAACATCTAGGCTCTCCGACCTAATTCAAAACATAATCCTCCTAGCTTATAATAACTGGCTCACCAGCCTATAAAACACAACATATACAAAAAGGATCCTTGGCCTCAATATCGCGTGCACTTAAGTTGATGCACGCGATATCCTAGAATGTGCCCATTTCATCATTTTACTGTGCAGTAAATGTGCGTACGACACCATGGAAGATGCATGTCAAAAAGATATAAAAAAGCTCACTAGCTTAAGTACATTATTACATTTACAGTTGGTGTTCAACCAAGGGATATTACAATCCCCTCCCCTTATTTATGCATTGTCCTCAGTGCATTATATACCATGTACCATTCAGATTATTTAAAATATCCAAGCTTTAGTTAATGGAATCTTGTTATCCATCTGGTGCTCTACTTTCCAACACCAATTCTCATACTCATATTGCAACTGGACATCAATTTCTCTATTCCATAGATTTGCTTCAGGAAATAATTTAGCTCATTGTTCCTTATTGCATGCTTCAATTAAACTTCATTGAAGTAGCAATTGGTTGTATATCCATGACGTTCCACCCAACCTTAGATCTCACTGCTGATAAACTCTTAGCAGCACTCCAACCAACGGTCTCTCTTCCCCACATGCCTGTACAACCCAAGGTAGTATGCACCTTCACTATCCAATAGTTCATCGGCTTCTCAACTTCCTTTCCAGGGCTCTAGTACAGGTCGAACAGGAAGGCTCAGAGCACCGTGGTTGTAGGAGTTCCCACTTTAATAATTATCATATCATATTCATCATACACATGCAATTATCATGAGAGAGCATCATAAAAATTCCATTTTAGAAATCAAATTAATTTCATAAGGAATTCGACTTTTCCCAAAATATGAAATTCTATTTCATAAAAAAATTAGCGTTATTGGAATAATAGAATGTAGTTTTCCTTATGGCTTTCAACAAGCACCATGTTATATACCATTTTTCTTGCAATGATTATATATTGCATACAACCAACAAATTGTCAGTATTTTATGTACATCATGATTCAACATGTACATCACCTTATGCAATGATCTTAGAACTGTCTGCACCTAGCAATTCAATCACAATTACCAAACAATTTAACCAAACAGAATGACTCGTCATTCTATGCATATGCATGTTCATAATTAACAACAGTAAGTTCACTTCTTCAATTTTCTGCACAGGAAATTTTCTGTAGTCACTATTCTTGTGACTACCTCACTTGCAACTTTCATGTTGCAATGTTTAATAGTTCCTGAAATGTTCTCAACTTCTTGAGTTAGCAACATTTCAACCATTAGTATAATTATTTCCATGAAAAATCATATATACATGCATTCACAAAATGCATTTAAGTATACAATTCCATCATGTATGAGTGCAACTCTGCCACTTACTAGGCATGAGTGCAACTCTCAATGCCTATTTATTCAATGTACCTTTCAGGGATGATTTTAGGGGCTAAATTTCGCTCATGGGCTAATTTTCCATGGTTTTTCCAAAAACGAGATTCGCTATTTTAAAAATGATTCGCCCAAATTCTATAGGATAAAATTATTTTACCTTAAAAATCGCCAAAATTTTATAAAAACTATATAAAATACTTAAAAATTTGAATTTTTTACAGAAATATCGTCAAATATTTATAGTTGACATATGAAGGATTAGTAATATTCGCCAAGGTTTCTACATTTTAAAATAAATTTTCATCCTTAAAATCATCCCTAGTACCTTTGCATTGATTTTCAGAATGAGCTTTATCTAAGTTATGCATCTCACCATCCATAAATTGGAAATATGGCCAATGTCTTGACACATCTCCACACACTTCCCATTGTCTTCACAATTACTTGGATGCCTTCCTTTTCGACCTAAACACTACACCAAGAATACAATTATGTAGTGTTTATTAGTGTTAGCAAAAAGGTTGCAGTCCAAGTTTTATTTAAAGGTAGGAAGCTCATTGGGTATTTGTGTGATACATAACCTTTCTATAACCATACCTTTCCATATCCAACCATGTCTTGGTCTCATACATGACTATCTTTCTTAGCATCATTCCTATAACAAGTTCTTATATTTTATTTTCTTTCGTTATTGTCTCATAACCAAATTAACATGACATGCTATTATTTCATTGTGTGAATTCAAAAGATAAAATCTTTGATAACTATAACAGGCCTCTAGCCTTTACCACACATAGTGGTAACTTAATCCTGTCAATGCACTTAAACAATACCATACAACATAGTATAAAATTCAATTTGGGGAAATTCTTACCTGTATTTACCTTTGGCAATTATACAACATAATTTCTAAACATGAATACTTACCTACATGGCTACCATTAAATGAGTTTAATGCTACCTGATTAGTTGATGACAATAGAAGTTCTCATGCTTCTTTATCATCCTTATAATTCAACATTCTAGCCTTATGTTGCTTCCTTCCATGAGCAGCAACATTATCAACAATACTTGCAAACATGCAAGCATTCTCACTTTATGGTTGTCCCAAAATCCATAAAATACTTGCTGCTACAGTAATTGCAGCAACTTATTTCTTCTTGTATCATGTTTCCTTGTTTATCCCAGAAGTCTTCCATTCTCCTGGATTCCTGAACCTTCAAGTTCTCTTCATTGTAACCATTGTGCATGATTATCTCTGATCTTAGCACTTTCTAGCCAAAACACTCTTGGTTGCCTTTTATTTTCCATCCAAATACTAAACTGATAATAACCTTCAGCTTTTATTTACTTCCTGGATCCATCTATCCCAACTCATACTTGGATGAATTATAATTCCCATCATGTTGTCTTATAGAATTTGTATATTCAACATCCAATTATTTTTTGGATTGAACTATTCTAGTTCTTCCTTGATTGACTAATTTAGTATTTGAGTTTTCTTGCATTCTTCTCCACTCCTTGTCAACTAGCCTCAAACTTGGCTTGCATAGCCAATCTCTTATCATATTGTAGGGATGCACATATGCCTCCTTCCCTGGCTGCATAGGATTAATTAAAAGAACTTAATCCTGCGTTTAATTTACTAACATAATTCAAGTGGTACTTCCACCCCCTAGAAATGTCACTCATGACTCTATGATACTTGAGATAGATTCTTCTCAGGCACGATCTCTTTTACATTCAGAACCAAGCATAGAACCATTTTCCTTTTCATGGTTCTTTACTGAATCTCTACAAAGATTCATTCCACTTTTAAGTCTTTCTTGGATTAACCTCTCCATGCTATTGTGGAAATATATTCAATACCTTTGGAATGCATCAATAATCTCTACTAGTATTCTTGATTTCCCTCTTGGAGTGTTTTTCATGCATTCCCATTTGCTTGATATCTACCCCATGAATTCTTCTTCCATTATTCTAGGATGTTCATGGACTTGTAACTACATATTATGTTGATATTAATTTTCAGCATTCCACTATTATTCAGATCCCTCTGATCCAACTCCTACATGACCCAATTCTATTTCCATTCATGTTTTCTGAGTAACCTTGAACAGTTAACACCAACTTCCTTCTTGAGGTACTTGATTTATCCCTTCCTTAACTGATCATATCACTACTTGGATTTGCTTGTTGGCTATTACTTTCCCCTTTCTTGACCAATCTGATTTCAACCTGCCTTGCACAATCCACTTCTACCATGCCATATTGATGCCCTTCCTACCAAGATTCCACTGCGCACTCTGATAACCATAAGGGAAGCATTACTCTAATTTCATAGCCAATCCCTGGATATGATGCACTCTTTATCCAAATATGCATTAAGCCTCTTTCTTTATCTGGTTAATATCATTCTGATAGTCGATTCCTTTTATAATATATCTTACTCCCATGCATTGCTTAATTTGTATATTGGTTTCTTTGGGATTGTTCACTAATTCATTCGTTACATGATCTATTCCTCTGTCTAGATTCCATTGAATACTTGACTAACATGAGAGGACTTCCTGTAGTGTCTTCCAAAGACTTTATGGCTACGCCAATATTCATACCTTAACCTTTTATAGTCTTGGATTTTGATCATCTTATGAAATATTTTTTCATAGCACTCTTTCCCTGAGTACCTCTACTTAATTTTAACTAAACTTCAACATTATCACCTGTTAATAACTAAAAAAAATTAACTCTGCAAAATGTGCAACTAAAAAAACTTTGTCAGGTTAACTGACTCAACAATTTTCATGAAAATATATGAACCATTATGGTTCCATAATATATCAGAATTATTTCTTCTGATTCCCTGGAAAATTGAATGCTCGGATCAATTTTCTGGGTGAATAATTATATTCTACTATCCGATACCTTTCCAACGCCTACTCCCATGCTCAATTCTGAGTCTTGAGCAGAAAATTATGGCTATTTGAAAATTGCCCAATAACTTTTTTGTTCATTCTTCAACTTGACGCAACTTTGCGCTGTAATTATGCATTTTTGCACCTACTCCTTTATATTTTTCATAGGATCTCAATTGGGTTTCTTCATATACATATTATGGACACTATTTCCAAGTTTCATCTCTTTTTGGGTTCTTGGCTACTAGTTACAGCCTACTGAAGTTCTAGGCCAAAATACCATATTGTAACTTATATGCTACAGGTACCTTCTTTTCCATATTAAACACTTTTAACATGCCCAGAAATTTAATTCAACTCTTGGAATGTCTTATATGGTTCAATATCTTTCCATTGACTTCTCCTGCGCCTCAATCTGATTCTGGAGCAGAAAGTTATGGCTCTTTGAAGTTAGATGGGTCTTAAAATTTACTCTCCATTGTTTGTGTTGTAAATTTCTCATAAAAGCTCTGTTTGACGAACAATTTACACCATTAGAAATATCTCTCTGAGCTCTTTTATTTGAGCTACAAAGACATAGTGTGCCTTGGCACACTTTGTTCTCGTGGTTTTTGAGTAGCTAAAAACGCTCTTAAGGGCCTCAAAAACACGTTGCAAAAAGATGACGTTCAAATGATATAAAACGTCGCAGAAAATCGTTGGTTTTCTACCATTGTTCACCCTTCAAACAACTTCATGCGCACAAATTTCAACCTGTAACCCATTTTTACCATGTGCAACAACAACACAAGGTAAATCGTGCTTTGCTCACTTTAAAACCATTGTGTATCACTTCTTTGTCATGCCAATACCTTGCGCACACTACTTTTATGTCACGTGCCAATATCCACCGCATGCAATTTTTGTACCACGCGTTGATATTCTGCACGCATTTCACTCTACACACTACTCCGTGCCAGAGTTTAGTGCGCTCCCACCACGCACCAATACTCTGTGTGCACCATTAACTAAGTTGTCACGTGACAAGATATACTCATATCGCGCATGCACCAACCAAATTCCTCTACGCTCTGTCAATACTACGCACACCATGCGCGCCATTATATATGTGTGCACACCACGTGCACCGTTTTATGTGTATGTTAACAGCGCAACAACACTTTTCCATGCGGCGCCAAAATTTAGTGTGTGCAACTGCACACCAACACTTTTTCGCGCGGTGCCAAATTTTAGTGTGCACAACCTGCACACCAACACTTTTCCGCGCGGCACCAAATTTTACCACGTGCACCAGCATGCCAACATTTTTCTGCGCGGTGCCCAAATTTAGCAGGTGTACTAGCACGCCGACATTTTTTCTCACGGCACCCAATTTTTATATATCACCAGCTTTTAACGCGCAACATGCATTTTTAGTTCACCCACCTGCGCACATTCATTTTTGTGTGCGTCACTTCCTCGTGAACTCCGCTGCAGAAATTGGGGCTTTTGCTTAACTTTTTCCCCATTTATTCCAAAGACATTCTGCAACTATGAAATTTTCTCAATTTCACCCCGTTAACACCCATTCGACCTCTGCAACAACAAATCGTTGTAGGTTGAATTTCTGGAATAGATTTTTCCCAAGCTCAAGTCACGAATTGAGAATTTTAACCACTAAACTCGCTCCATCTGTCATGGCTTCATTGTAACTTCAAATTCAACCCATTCTAGATCCGAATTTGCTAGAACGGATATTAAATCAGGAATATCTCATTGCTTGGCCGAATTTCTCAATTTTCCCGTGAATTTAACAACCGAAATTAGGGATCTTCCCAATTCTGCGTCATTGTTGTTACTTTTTTACCATGGATGCTCTACAACTGAAATTTGGCCACTTCGAAATAAATCCTCTGTGACATTTCGCTTCAACTTAAATTGCTCGGCCCATCCAGGCTCAATGTTGAAAACCTAGCTCTGATACCATATTGTAGCGTCCCCGGCCATCCATGTCGGGGCATGCTACACCAGAAAACTCTTTTGTTCTCTCTGCGGAACATACTGTAACATACCCAGTATCAAACTGAGCTATGCCACATAAATTTTTCCAACTGCATGCAATTAAAATATATACACACAGAACTCTTGTGGAAACATATATATATAACGTAAACAGCCAAATACATCTGTAAATGTACGGATTCACATTGAAATAACAACAAACATATACAGGAAATACCCATAAAAATAAACACAGTTATAACCGCACATATGATAACCCATAAAAATAAGCACGTAAATAACAATGCAGCATGTAAATTTATCACACAATTGGCACTTATCTTGGTAAGAATGTCACCACCTGTGTGCAGACCTTTCACGAACCTCCCAGCCTTAGACCACACTGTTCATCACTATCAATAGTGAGTCACCCCCGAGTTGGGACTAAACTCCACCCGGGTAAAGGGTTCCTAACCAGGCTAATGTCTCATGGAAAACAGGAAAGACTTTGTCACAAGTGCCTACTCAAACTAACAACCTATAGTCTCTCATTCCCCACATGTTTGTCCCACCCCAGGAAGTGTGCCCCTTCTCTGCTCAATAGTCCTTTGGCTACCCCACTTCCCTTCCAGGGCTTCAGCAACAGGTCGGACATGAAGTCTCAGAGCCCTATAGTTGCAGTTTGGCACCTCCAGGAAATCAATTCCCAGCAATTCTCTCACTCGGAGAGAAATTTCTCACGGGCTTGACAACCTTCTTCTTCAGTCCATCTCCCCAGCTAACCAGCTACACAAACAAGTATGGCTATGGATACAGGTTCAGGTACAGTGACAAGAAGTATGGAGGATAGCTTATTGCGTGAGTGAAATATCATGTTATGGCTGAAGGGATGATTCCCTGATGGAAGGAATGATGGTCTGAATGATGGAAAAGATGGGAAAATGAACTAAGTCCCCACAATATGTATGCATGTCCCCAACTTGACACTTGTCATGTTGGGATCTACTTTGGCCCACTTGTCCCCAACTTTGGAATTTAGGATAAAATAATTATGCATACTTTATACTTTAAGAAATATTAATATAATATCCCTTTTTGGCTTAAGCTCCCTGGCTTATCTCTTTTGCTTAACTTTTAGCCCTCCCTTTTCCTAACTAGTGGAGTTTAGTCCCCCATACTCTTTTATTGTGGTTGATTTGGGCGCAGTGATGTATTTTATATTAATGTTGATACATATACAAAAGTAGGCGCACTGGCCTTTAACATCTAGGATCTCCAACCTAATTCAAAACATAAGCCTCATATCTTATAATAACTGGCTCACCAACCTATTAAACACAACATATACATAAAGGCTCTTTGGCCTCAATATCGTGCACACTTAAGTTGATGTGCACGGTATCCTGGAATGCGCCCATTTCATCATTTTACTGCGCAGTAAATGCATTCACTACACCATTGAAGATGCATGTCAAAAAGATATAAAACAACTCACGAGCTTAAGTACATTATTACATTTACAGTTGGGGTTCAACCTAGGGATATTACATTGGTGGAGTCATAGCCTCGGCTCGTGGGTGACCTGTTGTTGAGAGTTTATGAACAGTAGAGTCTACGACTGGGAGGAATTTATGAGGTTTGCAACTAGTTGATTATTTAATTAAAATATAGTTGTCTTTTATGTGCTATTATGATGTATATCATGTGTTATTTATGTTTAATTGTGCTATGTAGTAATTGTATATATTTATGCATGGATTATAAGCTACAGAGTCACATAATTGTTGTATATACAAGGCATGGTAGTTATTTAATGGTATTGGTGGAAAATATTTTGTGTGGCATGGCTAAGCCTAGATGGATGGGGACATTACAATTACAAATTTTCAATATAGGTTTCAACATCAAATTCCAGTAAGTGGGCTTATCCTCTGAGAAAAATCCACTGAGGAAAACAATTATGGATAGCTCCTATGCAAACAAGGGTTGTATGTTGGTTTTATTAGTTCTATGTTTTCTCTAGATCCTAGCTCCCTATGATGTTCAAAATCATGCCTTGATTGTAGGATTGCAACATTATGGAGGCTAAGGTGGTGAGGCAGTTTGTGATGAAGACAACTTTGGCTCTGGACATATGCTCTAGCTCTAGCTCCAGACGGATGTGAAATTGTCTTGCATGCATCCGATGTAGAATGTAATTCTTGAAAAGAGGACCATGTATGAGCTTGTTAAAACTTAGGTAAAATGATTGGGAAAATGGGATAGAATTTAATGTAAGGAACTAATGTTAAGCTAGATATAACATTAATCCATTAATATAAAAAGTTTAGTTGATACTTCTGCAAATATTAACTTGAAACCTAAGTGAAAACTTAATAAATCCTTCAATAAATTAAAGGTGCTTCGATATGAGGCCAAATAAGAAGAACAAGTTGTTGATTGGATAAAACAAAAAGGTGGATATAATTTATTCATCCATAAAAAGGTTTCATACATTTTGTTAAAAAAAATTAGGATAACAAAGCACAAGTTTTTTTATTTGCATGCAAACTAATCAAAATGAATGCAAGGTGATTACTATGGTCCTTGTAGCCCAAAGGACAAGGACTAATAATAACATTCAAGGTAGAGCTTGAATAATTATTGTGCTAATTTAAGGTGAAAGGATTTTGGATATTTCCAAATTTTATTTAATCAAAGTTTTTTTCGCACAAACAACAACATGATATAAGAGGAATCCAACTTTAGTGAATTTGTAATAGTACCTCGTTGAAATTTGGTCAAACAATCACATGAATCAAACTTCACTAGGATTGCAATAGTGCCTCACTCACTTCTCATTTCATGTTCCATGTTTAACATCTAGGAAACATTATCATTGGCATTAAGGTTAGGAACTAAGTCTAATGTCATGTTAGGTGTATTTATACTTCCACATTGGTTTTCACTTTTTTAAAGGGTTGAACATATCATATATTTTGGGAGGAAATTTTGGTGAGGGAATATCATTCCTCACTCTTGATTGAAGTAAGTTAGTCTTGTAACAAAAAGACCTTCTTTCCATTGATAAATATGATATTGATAGAATTATGCCCTCAAGGGTTTTTCCCAATTTTGAATTGACCTATATCCTTAAAAAATTAATTAAAGCTTCAAAGTAATGGGAATTATGATTTTTTATCTCACTAGATTTTAACAACTAAGAGGAAGTTTGTTACATGATTAGACAGTTCCCTCTTGATTAACTCGTAAAACAACAAGTTATGAAAACTCGTATATTTTTATTTTGAAATTGCAATGAGATTGAAGACTTCATTGGTCAACAATTATTTATGTTGTTATCATAGCTTTGAAAGTACTCACTATCATTTTAGAAAGTTCACATATATGAGGCACAATAATCCCAAATTCAATTATTTATGTAATTACAAGATAAATATCTCAAACACATATACTTAGCCAATGATATGTGAATTTCTTAACAGGACGACTTCTAAGTTTCTAGTGTAGATTAGGTTTCACTCGGAGTATAAATTCATTGCTATGTGTTACTTGATGTCCTCTACAATGCATAACTTAGGAACCACTTAGAGTGTAACTTCATTTCAATATATTATTCACTTGTCTCAACTTCACATGTTTATGTATATCACTTTCCACGACCATTGGGAATGGTTGTTGTGAATAATCCCACATGTATAAAACATTGTTGAGCAAGCAACAAATTCCCCATACCTTCTTTTTCTATTTTTTGTGTGACAAGGACAAAAAAGGGTTGGGTTCCATGGATCCTCTTTTTCAAGATTACATCAATCTTTCTTTCAAAAAAAATTTCAATCTTTTGGGCTAACTTTCATTAAACAAACTCTTAAGAACATCATATCATAGCTCTTAAAAATTTCCAAATTGCATTGTGTTGCAACTTCAAAAAATTTATAGATTTGCAACATTTTGCAACCAAAATAATATTCTATGTGATATAGTGAAAAGTTAGAAAAGTTCCATGT
>JASDQU010500940.1:18726-42881 GCA_032191745.1 Picea mariana | reverse complement strand
AATAGTGCCTCACTCACTTCTCATTTCATGTTCCATGTTTAACATCTAGGAAACATTATCATTGGCATTAAGGTTAGGAACTAAGTCTAATGTCATGTTAGGTGTATTTATACTTCCACATTGGTTTTCACTTTTTTAAAGGGTTGAACATATCATATATTTTGGGAGGAAATTTTGGTGAGGGAATATCATTCCTCACTCTTGATTGAAGTAAGTTAGTCTTGTAACAAAAAGACCTTCTTTCCATTGATAAATATGATATTGATAGAATTATGCCCTCAAGGGTTTTTCCCAATTTTGAATTGACCTATATCCTTAAAAAATTAATTAAAGCTTCAAAGTAATGGGAATTATGATTTTTTATCTCACTAGATTTTAACAACTAAGAGGAAGTTTGTTACATGATTAGACAGTTCCCTCTTGATTAACTCGTAAAACAACAAGTTATGAAAACTCGTATATTTTTATTTTGAAATTGCAATGAGATTGAAGACTTCATTGGTCAACAATTATTTATGTTGTTATCATAGCTTTGAAAGTACTCACTATCATTTTAGAAAGTTCACATATATGAGGCACAATAATCCCAAATTCAATTATTTATGTAATTACAAGATAAATATCTCAAACACATATACTTAGCCAATGATATGTGAATTTCTTAACAGGACGACTTCTAAGTTTCTAGTGTAGATTAGGTTTCACTCGGAGTATAAATTCATTGCTATGTGTTACTTGATGTCCTCTACAATGCATAACTTAGGAACCACTTAGAGTGTAACTTCATTTCAATATATTATTCACTTGTCTCAACTTCACATGTTTATGTATATCACTTTCCACGACCATTGGGAATGGTTGTTGTGAATAATCCCACATGTATAAAACATTGTTGAGCAAGCAACAAATTCCCCATACCTTCTTTTTCTATTTTTTGTGTGACAAGGACAAAAAAGGGTTGGGTTCCATGGATCCTCTTTTTCAAGATTACATCAATCTTTCTTTCAAAAAAAATTTCAATCTTTTGGGCTAACTTTCATTAAACAAACTCTTAAGAACATCATATCATAGCTCTTAAAAATTTCCAAATTGCATTGTGTTGCAACTTCAAAAAATTTATAGATTTGCAACATTTTGCAACCAAAATAATATTCTATGTGATATAGTGAAAAGTTAGAAAAGTTCCATGTTTGTGATGCAACACACTTCAAGAAGGGAAAAATCCAAAATATCAACTTTGTGAAACTTTTGAAGTTATGATACTTCGCAACTTAGAAAGGAAAAAAAAAGCATGCGACATTTCACATCCTTGAAAAGTTTCTCATCTTACAACATTTCATTTTCCTTCCTTGCAACTTTGAAAAACTTATTCCCTGCAATATGTCACAAGATGAAAAAAAATATTCTTTGTGCTATATTGAAAGAGAAAAAGTTTTCTCATGCGACATATCACATCCTAGGAACTTTCTATTCATGCGACATATCACAAACTGGAAGATTTTCTTCATGTAATGTAGCACAACCTAAAAACTTTCTTTCATGTGACATATTGTAGGCCATAAAATTTTAAGGGTGTGATACAAGCAACATTGTTGCACCAAATAAAAACTTCCAAGAATGTGACAAACTGCAACATTCGAATGTTTCTCCAAGTGTGCCATATGCTAAGTGACCCTTTTTAAAAAGGGTAAAAGGGGGGAAAAGAGTCATCATTTCTTTATAAAAGATGATCAAAAGTTTTTTTATTTCATTCTATTGCTCACAATTATCTTTGGAGCATTCTACCACCAATTGAGTTCAAGCATCGTAGAGATCCTCTCACACCCATTGTGATTAAAGAGGCCACCACCTATCTTCAACCACCCACTTTTATACTACCACTTGTTATCTATTCTAGGTAAGCATTTCACGTCCTAATGGAATCTTGTTTTTCTTTGCCTTCAAGATATCATTTCTCCCTAGGGTTTTTCTTCTTGTTTTGTTTGTCATCTAGTCAATAAATAAATAAATAAAAAGAATCTTCCATTCCCATTTCCAAAACTCTCACATTTTAGCACACAATCACAAAAAAACATAAAGGAGACAAGTCCAATGAACCCTAGACCACCCTACTGAGAAAAACATCATAGTCGCACAAATAAAAGGAGCCATCGAAATCAAATTTAAGGTCTTGGTTTCGAATCACCACAGAAGGGGAAACCCCTGCACCTTATCCTATCATACAACTTGCTTGATTTCAAAACCCAAGGGGGTAGGGGAGGTTACCAACGAGATCTCTCGACCACTTGGAGGGTGTGGAATGGGACCAATCGAGAAAAACAACCCAAACAATCATCCCTCTCTCTCATTTGAAATATGATCTACATCAACCATTGCCATCCACTCAACACAGTCTACTCAGTATTATCATTGTCTTCGAGATAAGACCTAAGATCTTCAATCCACAAGATCAACAATGGATACAAAGTGAAATGTCTAGTTGAAATATTTGGAATTCTCCTAGATTGCCCAACACAAAAAGATATGGTTCTTGAAACCACTTCTTTGAGAATCATGCCTCCTCTATTTTTATTTAAAAAGAAGAATCTTTCCCTAGAATAGGAATTTCATTTTGATTTTGGTATCCAACTTCACTAATGTGCTCTATGGTTGAAATGGATAGGTAATAGGATCTAGATATGGCATCAAAAATACCAAGGAAATAAAAGGAACCAGTGATTGAACTCAACCTAGATAAGGAAGAAGTTGTAGAGCTTGGTATAGAAGTGGGTTCTATTGGACCTATGTATTGAGATACTCGATTCAGTATGGATGTAGGTACCACCTACAAATGGGGTGATTTATATCAAATTTTCGAGGAGACCTTCCCATAACTCCCTCTTCTTCTTTGCGAGGAAAATCGAGATGTTTGTGTCTACCAACAAATCAAGAAACAAAGATTACAGAAGGTTGCAACTAGGCCTACAATATCCCCTTGTGGTTAAGGCATCTCATGGATCATCGGAAAAGTAGATATTGAGAACATATTAGTCAGGGATGCTACTAGGAAAGATACTACCTCATTCTAGCCTTCAACCCTTGAATTTTTCTACATGTTCCCTCAACCTGTTGTAGACCTCACCAAGGAGTGGATACTACAATTTCCCTTGAACTATCGAGATCTCCTCAAGTGTTGGTGGGTCCACCCCAAAGTATTTAGGGAAAGGATATTAGGATCTTACCCTACTAATAACTTAAGAACACCATTTAAGATCACAATGGCTTTGATCAGTAAACTATATGGAGAGAAAGATGCCACACAATTTAAAGAATCATGGGTGCCAATGATTCATGTTTTTACTAAGACTGGCACAATATTCAATTGGGCCTCTATCCTTTCATCATCTATGGCTCAAATTAGATTTGAGGCCAAACACACAGCCCCAAGCATGCACCCAACATTTTTCATGTCCTATTATCTACAAGAAACTACATGTGTAGTGAATATTTCTCTAGGGATGGGATGGCAGTGGCAGCCCAACAAGGCACCCATACATGTCTACTATTATATTTTATGGGAACATCACTTCAGAATACATTACACAAGGATTTGTGAGTAGTTCATAGCTCCCATGTATAAAATAATCTTCCCTAAACCTACAAATTGCATTATATAAAAATATATGAAGGTGATTGGTGAAGTAGGTGACTAGTATGTTATAGATCAGGGAACTTATATTAGGAATTTTGGAGCCACCAAAGCACCCCACCTATTGCCCCAATTCATTCTTGACAAGTTGAATTTACAAGACGTGGCATATCAAACATTTATGCATGGAGTTGGGGCATCAATTTCTTGCGACAAGAAAATAATGTGTCCCACATTGCCCTTCTATATAGGGGCTTATGGGATCAAAGATGTCGGAGAAGTAATTACAAATGTCGAATCCTTGGTCATATTTCATTTTGGAGAAGAGATGTTCATAAGGCATGATCCATTGAACATAGTCATCCACCATTTCCACACATGTAAATACAAATGGCCCTACCAAACTGAAGTGTGGGACGAGGAAGAAATGCATAGAAAAGCCACATCTTTGGATGAAGAGGCTTACAAAATGGGAAGTATAAAATGATCGATCATAAATAAGAAGAATGAATAGATGGAAAGGGAAAGAGAAAATAAGGAAAGACTTTAAAATGAAGAAACAACAACAACAACAACAACAAAGAAAATATTGGAAAAAGAAGTTGAAACACTAAGAATTTTATTGCATCTCCTTTAAATTCTTTGACAAGTACTAAGTAGGTCTTTCCGTGGGGAGGAAAACAATAAAAATCCTTTAATACCTTGAAAGAAAAGATTAATACAACCCTAGTTCTTGCATTGCCATATTTACAACAACCATTCGAGATTGAAATCGATGCAAGTGATTATGCCATGGGAGAAATGTTAATACAAAGGAGGAAACCAGTTTGTTACCATTCTGAGACGTCCATTGTTGTTATAAGAAATTATCCTACTTATGACAAAGAATTGCATGATGTAGTTCAGAGTGTAAAGAAATGGAAACATTATCTAATGGGAAAAGAGGCAATCATCCATACGGATCATCAGCCTTTTTAGTATCTCCAATCAAAAACCAAGCTACAACAGTCATGCCATTTTTGGTGGATGGGATTCTTGCAACATATCTATTTGGTCATCAGGTATAAGAAAGGTACGCAAAATAAATTTGTTGATATGTTGTCAAGACCTTTTGTTAATGCATCAATTATTTTACATCCATGACAATCTGCAAATGCTAAGCCATGACAATATGCAAATGCTATCAACGAGTCAAAATACATAATTTCTCTATGTAAGAGTGTATCTTGTCAACTAGGTTTAACTCAAGTGGTTGGGAGGAATGATTGTTATCCTCCCCACCCAGGTTCAATTCCTGCAAGTGACATGCTGAACTCTTAATGAGTATATTGTTGTAATGGATTTGAGCCTTGTTGTTGCCTAGCCTTATTTCCTTAAGATTCTAGGGTTTACTCTCGGTACCATCCTAGAAATGAGGGGAAGTACTCAGGGATCCCCCAAACAATGTAACCTGGAAAAAAAAGAAAAAGAGAGTGTATATCACCTTTGAAACAATTTCCTAAGAAAAATAACATCCCCAATGAATGTTGGTAATCCCATTTGGGCTTCTAGGGTAAATTTTTTGTTCCATGTGTGTTTAAATGTTTTGTCTGGCTAAAACCAATGTGATTTCCTTGTTAATTAAATTAATACTTGTACATGTGCAATGGATCATATGCAGTCTTAGTTTATGATTAACGGACGATTTGTTAGATTTCTAGGCATATTTAATAAAGGATAGATGAGTACACCACATTATACAGGCCTCTATTGGTTGTTGCAATTGTTGGTATACCCTTCAACACTTCCCATACTCCCCTTGAATAAAACTCAGTTTGGATACTTTGTTAAACATTGGGAAATTCATCCCATAGCCCCATGTCCATTTTCCATCAAATTCCTTGTTGCATTGTTGGGACTATCAATTCACTTTCACTTACAATCACATTTTATTGATCTATTGGAGCATGCATATATGTTTATATTTTCAATTAAAACATCTTGCAACTCTGTATGATTTCAATTCTTCCTACAACATATTGGTGAATGGGCATAATTTGTTTCATTATTATCAATTTACATGAATGTTATATAGGCATGTTCGAACAATGAAAATTGCAAAGTTTGCATGTTTAGAAAAACAAGGTTTGTGTGTTGGTTGACATTAAGAAGTAGATTTGTAATTCACTCATTGGCATAGTGTATGTTTGAACAAAGAATGTTTTGTTTCATTAATTGGTATATTTCTTATTGATGATTTTCTTGAATATGAATGGGATGGAAGAGAAATGGTTGTGTGAAATGTTGTAAACACGGTTTTAAACAAAATTACACTAATTCTAGTTGAGAATATGTTTGGAACATTGTAATTGCACATTTAAAAAGAATAGGGTGCACTTGTAAGGCTTAGTAGACATTGGCCTTGGCATTGAAAATCCATCAAACCAAGCCTTGAAGAAAATAAACAAAGCCTTTTTAAACCTATTGATGATGGACAAAAAAGAAGTTTAAATTGCATATTGAAAACGCATTAAATTGTATTTTCACATAAGTATCCATGTTGGTGAGACGTATGGACTATGAGTCCTTTGTTTACATATCAATCTCACCTATGGTAGCCTTGTGGAGCATATATATATTAATGCAAATAAGTAGTAGGATAATTTGCATACTTTATCTTGTGTTGAATATATATTCTCTAGTTATGAATTTAAAATCCCTATAAATGGGATAATCGTTGCATAAAATGGCTATGACATGCATGTTTTTTCTTTGATGATTGCTATGAGTGTATGTTAGAATGTTAAGTCCTTGGAGGTATTCCTATGTAATGAAAGGAATTTTTAAAGACTCATGTCCAAGATAACCGAGAAATGCAAGTTTACAATGAAGAGAATATCATTGCATATGCAACTAAAGAAGGAAGACAAAGTCTCATTGCTGGAAAGATGAACATCAAAGAGGTGTTATTCCAAGAGAAAGGGTAATGAGATGTCTTGGTTTCAAATCCATGTATTATTTAAATGGTGAGGATATGTAACAAAGACTCAAGCCATGCGACTTGAGTTAAACACACCCTACATGCATCAACCTCTTAGTTTTAACTATAATAAATTATCTATGCTTGTAGCTTTCTTATTCCTTAGGGTCCAAGTCACCATAAGTGCTAGTGAAGTTCTTAAATCATCCTCATATCGTAAGACATAGAACCATAATTATGTTGTATTTAATGAGCATATATACAATAACTTATTTCCATGTATTTTACTTTCACAACAAAAAATATTATTGTGCAGACACAATGTACCCTTCCCAAAAATAGAAGTGGTGATATTATGTGGTTTTTCCTCTTTTTCATTCAATTCATGTATTCTACACATATGCACTTAATAGATATCATGTCTTTCACTCAATTAATGTCTTTAGCACATATTCACTTAATAGATGGTCATTTTGATTTGGAATTGCATCATATACACTTAATGTGCACTTAATGCTAGATGTTATGTTGTTTTGGTATTGCATCATGATGAAAAGGAATGTGCAAAGAATTCTTTGGAATTTTTTATTTTTAATCCTAATTAATAATTTTACATATTTATAGAAGTTTATTTTATTTGCAAAGTAGGAATAAAATAATAAAACTAAGGGTTATTGGCCTTGTCTTTATTGATACAATTTCAAGACCTCAACATGTAGCAAAATCATCATGTCTAAACAAAACTTGGTCGCTTGAAATAAATCGTCGGTGGTCCATATGGGGGCAGACTACCACTCCTACTAGATATGTCTTGGTCTTGGGTCATTAACTTGTTTTCTATGTCCAAAAAAGAAGAGATCTTAGCCAATCAAAAGTAGTTTTAGGTAATACTCCAAGACCAAAAGGCAGTTCCAACATACAATAATATCCACTAAATACATAGAATCCTTATATGGTTATCTCTAAGTCTACCAAAGGATCATGTGGTATTTGCAGCTCCTTGCCATCAACCCATACATGAAGCCTAGGACACTACACCTCGGTGATAGTTAAGATGCCATTTATTTTCTTTTTTGTTGTTAATATGTACAAATATGTTTTTTAAGGTAATGCAACTAGTCATGAAGATTCTAGGACATGTGCACACTGTGTTTCTTTTTATTCATTTTGCTCCTTATCTACATGCATTATTTTCTTTTATTCTCATTTATCTAACAAAAGTATAATTTTTTCCAAAGTGAAAGGTTCATCAAATAATTCAACTTCATAATAATACTATTTTATTTTTAAGGTCACAACCTAGCTAGATACCAAATTAATGTATGATACTTCTTTGTTTGTGAGACAAAGGACCCCTCCATGCAATGATCTGGCTCTTTAATTTATGGATGTGTACATACCCTAACCCCTCCAAATTTGAACCTTTGACTTGGAAAGAAAAAAACACATTCTTAACTATTAAACCCACTCAAATTGTATTTATGATTGATTCACCATGTAAAAACTGTCTATAAAATATCTATATATTATTTTAGAAGTAAAAATATCAAATAAATAAAAATAAGAATAAACATACTTTTTTCTAAAACTAAAATTAATATTGTATGTTAAAAAAAATCTATTTTTCATATTTTCATGTGTTCAATGTTATTTCTCCTGGGCTGGGAATTTTTTTATATAATTAATATAAGACTTGTACATTGCATCAAAAGATGCAAAACCAGCCTCTCATAACTTAAGAGCACAAACTATAAACCCCTTTCATTGTAGCCATTAAAATTTAAACCTATTGACTTTAAACATGTGACATTAAAATTTTAAATAAAGATATTTTAATTATATAGACATTTATCCTAATTTAAAAATCAAACCAAATAACCAAAACTTAAATAGTAAAGACAACCCTCAACCCTAGGTTAAAATTGCACTAGAATTTAAAAAAAAAAACATATTATTTATGCTCTTCCTTGCTGCATGGCTAATGATATGCATTTTACTTACTTTACCTCCAAAAATGCATATAAACAAACAGAAAATTAAAAATAATTTATTTAATTAAAAAAGGTTTGCAAATATTACTGAAATTACATATCAAAAATCTACTTAAAAGGACTCATTTGTCCTTAAACCATACATATGATACAATTATGACTTTGAACGTTATAACGATGTTTGTATATGGGACGAAATTAAACCATTTGAACGGGAAATTAAAATACAAGTGTAAATTGTAATTATTGGTGTTGCCATTGTTCTTGCAAGAATCAAATAGTTTTTTGGGCTGCTCCAACCCTATTTTTTTCATTAATTATGGGTTATCATGTTTTTTTTAATTATTATTTTGGCAATTTTATTATAAAGAAGTTTATTGGTTGACTAGCAATTATGAGTTATTTGTATTTAATAATGAGTGGAGTACTTTGGCATGTGTTGGTGTGTTGGTCAAATAGAGGAGTGCACTTATTATATGTTGTTGTATGGCAATTATATGGAGGAGTGTGTTTGGTGTGTGTTGGTCTATGTTTATCTATTCTTAGCACATGTGAGACACATTATTTAGAAAGTTACACTTTTCTATTCCGAGACATTTTTGTGTGCATGGACCTTTCTCTTATTCTAGAAACAGAGATGGAAGGTGCGATACAAAGTAAGTAGTCATTGTAATTATGTTTTCATTATTAATGAGAAGTATGTGATTGTCATTTTACATTTCTAGCTTATTGATTTTGATTTTTAAATTTAGTGTTTCTCGTCTACACTTTATCACTTGCAAGATTGCTCTAAAACTGTGATATGTAATGTCTGCACTCCTTGTCTATCCTCCTATACTTTTAGTTTTTGAAACTTTGAACTTTTGATTGATGTTTCTTTACACACTTTTAGTATCAATGGTCAGGTAAAATCTTTGAATGCAAATTTGTTATCATGAATTAGATATTTAACATGGCTTTAGGGCCATGCAGTCATAGCTTTTCTCAAGTCAGTGTGTGGATCAAGGGGGATGTTGGTGGTCAAGCCACCCTCCAGAAAATTCTCAAATATGTGTGTTGGTAGCTCTGTCTCGGTAGTAGAGTGCCCCAATTGGTATTTGGAAGGTCATGGGTTCAAGCCCAAATTGGTCCATGTGTGCTCCTCAACATGGTATCATAGTTGTATCATTGGAATTATTTCATCTAATGAATGGAGATGGAAGCTCCCTATGAGAAGGAGTCGATAGCATAGAATCTCAGTGGGTGTGATGCCCAACAAACTCTAATGATTGGAGCAATCCACCCCTAAGAAAGGCATAATGCCCTGCAAGAGATTGAACTATTTTTTATGTTTGTGCAAGGCAAATCGAAGCTATGATATATTGTTAATTTTGGTGTAGATATTTGTATTTGAATTATGATTCAAGGCACTACATAAATGACAAACTTCGAAATGTCGAGTAAGTGTAACTGACTAGAAGGAGCTTCCAATTTCATCCCTTGGAAGTGTAGAGTATAGTTGTTTGGGGAGGGGATTAATCATTGGGGCATAGTTCAAGGAAAAGTCACTGCTCCAACAGACCCATAACAATTATTTTTGCACATGAAAAGGGTTGCTAAGATAAAGAAGATTCTTTAGGACTCCGCGAAGGACCCCCTGGTTCCTCACATCGCAAGGAAAATGGCAAAGGAAATGTTCGATGCATTGGCAACTTTGTATCAGAATGTCAATATTCCCATGGAGATGCCTTTGAAGAACAAGCAACTCAGACATGCATGACTAATTCAAACACCATGGTGAGTTATCTTATGAAAATCACCAAGCTTAAAGATCAATGCTTTATTATTGTTATGAAGATCGTTGATGAGGAATCCATGCCTATTTTGCTAAATGGTTTCTCTCACATTTGGAATGCCTTTGTTCAAAGTATGTGATCAGAAAAACCTTCCAACTTATCAGAAACTTTGGAACATCTTTGTCCAAGAAAAAACAAGGTGAGAAACAATGCCAACATGAAAAGAAGAGTACCAAGACCTTACATTTATCAAATAAAGGGAACTTGCGAAGGGAGAAAGGAGGAGATGGCATCTTCAAATCATGCTACTAAGTATTAAAATCATGTATTGCGTTATAAGTGTCACACTAAATTGTACTTTTCTAATCAATGTCTAAAGAAATAAATTGTACTTTTCTAATCGATGTCTAAAGAAAAGAAAATCATGTATTGCGTTATAAGTGTCACACTAAATTGTACTTTTCTAATCAATGTCTAAAGAAATAAATTGTACTTTTCTAATCGATGTCTAAAGAAAAGAAGGAAATTATATGCATTTGAAGTAGTGTGCAAGGAGAGCAGATACTTCCTCGAGAGTGGGGAGCTCACACCCAAGTTTGAAACCACTTTCTCTATGGTTTCATGCCTTTCTACCAATACCATTTCTAGTGTTGGTTTGTACGTGGACAAGGGATCATCACAGCATATGACATTCCACAAATTTTAAGAACAAGATGTAAGCACACAAGTGGAGTTGGCTGATGATGCTTACTAATAATTACCCGGTCGAGTCAACTCTATATTGCCTACCAATGTATTTTTACATTATCATTACATGGTCAATCAAACTCTATCTTGCCTATCAATGTACAAATTATTATTATTGTGTCCTCGTGAAGTAATAATAATAGTGCATTTTAGGAGTTTAAACAACTGGTCTCCATGGTCCAATCAAACTCTATCTTGCCTATCAATGTACAAATTATTATTATTTTGTCCTCGTGAAGTCATAATATTAATAGTGCATTTTAGGTGTTTAAACACCTGGTTTTCATTTTGGAGAGTTATGAACCTTAACATTATGACAATAAAGCTGTCATTTTTAATGTGTAAACCATTGAATTCAACCAACTAATACACATGCTTAAAATTCTATATCAACCAAGATTTAAACCTAGATAAATATCATAGGAACCCCATATCAACCATATACCCTCACATCTAAATAAGAATTAGAGATGGTCACATCCCTCAACTCTAAATAAGCATTGAAACTTTCCATTTTGAAGAAAACATGTAACATCAATTTGGACTAATCACTTGGTGTATTTGGGAATCAGGTTGTCGCTCAAGACCAACCTTCTCCAATTACTGTGTGTCAGCAGATTGTGCAGCAGGCGGAGCACCTCCCCTTGGGTTGGCAGTCTCACCTCCCCTTGGGTTGGCAGTCTCAGCAAGATGTTGTAATGGCTGTTCAAAACCTCTTGCATCAAGATAGTCCCCAGGATTCCCAGCATAGACTGGTCTATCACGAAGCTCCAAGCTTGCCTCACGACTATTTCTCCCAGTGTTCTGAAATTCTTCTGCAGTTGAAGCTCCTATTGTCTCTCCAGTTATACACACACTATTATCGGTATCCTCGTAACTATACCATGCTGAGAAATCTGAGGAATCTGACTCGTCTGAGGAATCTGAGGAGTCTGAGGAATCTGAGGAACCTCCATGCCTATTGCTGGTAATGTTAGTATTAGTCTCTCCTAAAAAATTTCCATTCTTATCGTTACCATATTTTCTGGGACTGTCAGATCTGGTTATACGAGGAGACCTTTGCACCTCTCCTGAGGAATCTGAGTAACCTCCATGCCCATTGCTGGTAATGCTAGTATCACTCTCTCCTAAAATTCTTCCATTCCTATCGCTATCATAGCTTCTTGGACTATCGGATATGATCATAGGAGAACTTTGCACCTCCCCTGAGGAATCCGAGTAACCTCCATGACCATTGCTGGTAATGTGAGTATCAGTCTCTCCTAAAGTTATTCCATTCCTATGGCTATCATAGCTTCTTGGACTGTCGGATATGATCATAGGAGGAGAACTTTGCACCTCTCCTGAGGAAACTGAGTAACTTCCATGACCATTGCTGGTAATGTGAGTATCAGCCTCTCCTAAAATCATTCCATTCCCATCGCTACCATATCTTCTTGGACTGTCAGATCTGGTTATAGAAGGAGAACTTTGCACCTCTCCTGAGGAATCTGAGTAACCTCCATGCCCATTGCTGGTAATGTGAGTATCAGTCTCTCCTAAAATTATTCCATTCCTACCGCTACAATATCTTCTTGGACTGCCGGATCTGGTTATAAGAGGAGAACTTTGCTCATCACTGAGGAATCTTTGTAACCTCCATGCCCGTTGCTGGTCATGCCCATTGGTGGTAATGTTAGTATCACTCTCTCCTAAAATTATTCCATTCCTATCGCTACCATAGCTTCTTGAACTGTCGGATATGATCATAGGAGGAGAACTTTGCACCTCTCCTGAGGAATCTGAGTAACCTCCATGCCCATTGTTGGTAATGTGAGTATCAGTCTCTCCTAAAATTATTCCATTCCTATCGTTACCATATCTTCTTGGACTGCCGGATCTGGTTATAGGAGAACTTTGCACCTCTCCTGAGGAATCTGAGTAACCTCCATGCCCATTGCTGGTAATGTTAGCATCACTCTCTCCTAAAGTTATTCCATTCCTATCGCTACCATACCTTCTTGGAATGTAGGGTCTGGGTATAGGAGGATGAGAGAGCAGATCATCTTGCACGATGGCCCTCCTCACAACATGTTCCTGATCAGATCGATGCCCCTGATCAATTACTGAGTTTTCAAGTGAAGTCTGCCCCAACTGTTGAAGAACTTGTGAGACTGGGTCTGGAGAACTTGAAGAACTCGAAGAATTCTCTAGACTCTCAACACTGTGACCTGAACTGCATCCTCCCCTTCCCTGACCAGGATGAGAAGGGACATCATTCACCTCTTCAGTGGCAGGAGAGTCGGGAGAATCCTGAGCAGCAGTGGACAAAATATGTGATGACGGTGACTCAGAATCCATATCAAGTGCCTGCAACAGGGACAATCCTCAATAATAGTCAAAACTCTGTTCGAAGTCATAGAATATAGCAGATGCAAAAGAAATGAAATAGAGTGCCAAAGCATTTCAGAAGTTTCAGTCTAATCCAAATTCTCAATCCTGAACAAGTTTTGCCCACGTATTTCATCACAGAAATAAGATAGATATCTAAAGGTAGAATTAAGCTGCTACCCTCAGCAGACCAGCTTTAAACAGTGTACGAGACAAGTTCAACATGGACTTTACCTTCCTAATTCTAGGAGCAAGGAATCACATGGCAGAAAATGCAAGCGGCTAACCCCTGAAATAGCAAGCTCTCCCACCATAATAAAAGAAATCTGTAGCATTTTCCTCCTAGAGCTCCTATGGAGATCCGGCTTCCAATGAGACATTAAATATCAATGCATAATGGTCCACTCTTTGGCTCCTTGATGTGTCAACCTTGATATATGATTTCTAAAGTAATATTGCTTCATTTTCCAGAAAACAAAAATCCATGAATAAAGGAGAACAGAAATCACAACATTACACAATTCCAAATTTACTCATTTGCCCAGGAGCAACTAATGTAATCACCATAAACTGCTCAAATCCCACATTTCTGAGGCTAAAGGGATTGAGAACAAATAGCTAGCCCCTCTAATCTGGAAGGTTTCTTAATCCCAAAAAATTTGAGGGCAGGGTAAAGACATAACATTACCTTTCAAAAGTAAAGGCCCGGAAATGTCGCAAACAAAACATCTCGAGGTCATCATTGATGAACACAAGCAGGCTGTACCCTGCGCATTAGGAGAGGATATCGAGGCTCTTTTCACACAATCTGAGCTTTCTTTGTAAACAGTGTTTGCGCATGACAGCCAACAGATCGACCGTCTGAGGCCTATATTCTCAGCCAAAGATATTGACACGTAAGCAGGCAGCTTCCAGCTCTCTCATAAGATTGTATTGAGCGACAGAGTATCTGTCCTGGACTTATGATACCCACAGCGAGATCGGATCTCCGTTTTGCATGACCAGTTTGACGAAACACTGTAAAATTTTTTATATACTGCTGTTTATAAAATGAGAAATTTTTTTCCGTGGAAAAAAAAAAACATCACTAACAAATAGTTGGGAGTCATGAAGTTAGGACCCTGGAAAAATCAGGGGCAATGAACTTAGGATATTAGAAAAATCAAAGAAAAGTTTTAAAATTTTTAAAAATATATTTATTTTTTAAATAGAAGGAAAAAATCACAAAAATCAATTAAAAAAAAGCAAAACTTGATACACAAAAAATTCAAAATTTTTAAGGGCATTTTCAAGCAAACATCGCTAAAATTCAGTGTCACCGATAATTCAGCGATTTTTGCAGCACTAGAATGGCCAATAATTAGAGGATATCCATTCCTTTAATGCTCTAAGATGCATCCCAAAAACAGGTTTATTTGGAATATGCTCAAGTATCGAATAATGCTAGGTAAGCTCAAAGTCTAATTTTGGCCTATGTCCAAACTAGTACAAAACCTTCAAACATGTGGTGACAATTAAAAGAATTAGGCTTAGAATGCTTTACATGGCATATTGAGTTACAATTTGTAAGTATTTATTTTTCTTAATAAAGAAAAAACTTCTTAAATAAAAGGCATTAGAGATGATATAAGATAATTTAATTTTACTAATTTCAAACAAAAGCAGGTCAATGGGACTGTTGATTACAATAATGCCAATACATACATAGCAGAAACAAGCATAAAAAAATGACTCCTAAATAAAGCAAGATGAAAAAAGTAATATAAAGAAAAGTACTATTCTAAAATAAGACAAAACGAGCACTGATAGTATAAAGACAGATTTGGAGAAACGGACCAAAAATCTGGAAAACGAATAATGCAAGCATTTCAAAATCAGTGAGCACTGGCTCCCCTAACATTCGATGCCGAAGGGAGGAAACTCTAGATAGAGTGATGTTTGGACGAGAAGTTGGAAGATAATTTGCATTGTGCACTGTGCTACTACTTGGAAGAGGTCACTCTCCATCGAGGCCTAGGTTGCCTTGTCTGATTGCTAGTGAGGGATTTGGAACAACAGTGACACTAGGATCTCTAGGAAGTAGTAATAGCACCCTTAGCCCAGACTGATCTAGAACTGAGAGCGGCACTGCTAATGATCTGTCTCTGGGCACCCATAGTATAAGGGAGCACGAGAAAGAAGTGAACAACTCAGTGGACCTTGGTCTAAGGGGTGGCTAGAGCACCTGATATCGAAGTCTGATGACCTCCTAAATGTATAGAGCCAAGGAGCACCGATCAGAATACCAGAAGAAAGTGGAAAGGACTCGTGACTCCCTAAACAAAAAGTGGAACCGCACTTGAATCCCATAATAAATGAAGTGGAAAAAAATGAGATGTTCCTTAATCTTAACCTCCCAAAGATGGCATTGCTACCACATCCTATATGATCACTGGAGTTAGTGCTCTGCCTCCACCTGAAGTCTATGTGAACCCACTCTGAATTAGCCTAGGAGAATGTAGAGAGCATGCATCCAGTGACAAGGTGTGTACGAAGGCCGAACAATAAGTCTGTCCCTCCACTCCATTAAAAGATCCACATAAAAGCCCATTTTCGGGCATAACCAACCCAATGGATCTATCCAAATGATCTAATCATATTTCCTATATATGTAGTCCCAAGGGATTTTGTTCAACTCTTGCCTAGTAAATAGGAAGTGGCTAAGTGCATCAAGTGAGTATCTAAATAGAGGGAGACGATCTATCGAAATACCCACATACTCCATAAGATCTGAGATGCCCACAAACTAACCATATACCCACATACTCCATAAGATCTGAGATGCCCACAAACTAACCATGAGATCATCCTACGGAGCTAGCCAAAGCAATGGACTTTGAAGAGCAGTAGGTCAAGTACATGTACCAATCCCAACTCATCGTTGAGTCAGAATAGCTCCAAACTCGATATAGGAGTCAGACAAAGATGAAAACAGTGTCAAAGGCAGAGGGGGTTTAGGCCCTAACCTCAACAAGGATGATGACTGTGGAGACTATTTATTTGCATTTGATGAAGCATAAAAGGAGAAGAGTTGCATCCTCTCAGTTGTAGCCCAGTAAGACTTTAACAAACAAGATCCCCATACCTGTAAACTGTAGAAAACTATAAACCAAATAATGGAATCCATGAGAAACATCTTGAATGAGATGGAATTCATAAGAAACGTCTTGGACGAGATGTCTTGAATATGTAAAACAAGCTTCTCTACATAACAAAGAAAGGCCATAAAAAGGGATTTCTTTGTCTCATTCTTATTTATCATGGCCTAGCTTATATTTGTCACCCAATCAAGTATCTAAAGTCCACGAAAGAGATGACAACTTAATGCACATCTTTGGATTAGAGCAAAGTTACTAAAGTCCACGAAATCGATGAAATAGATGAAAACTTAATGTAATCTTTAATCCATGAAAGAGATGAATGCACATTTTAGAATAAAGAGCAATGTAATTTAAACAACAAAAAATTACAATTCTCTCTATATTTATATTGTTAAATTTAAATTAAAAAAATCAAAATATAAAAAGTTTAGACAACACAGTTAAAAACATCCAAAATATAAAATTAATTTAATTTTTCATTTCATTTTCTCCAAGATTTAAGCCTCTAATTTTTTATCTTTCCCCCCGAAGGTGGCAGCATTTGTACATAGATTCATATTTTAAATTTTGGAACAAAAGAATATTATTACTTTTGCTAAAATTGCTCTATCTTAGATTCCTATTTTAACTTTTGAAGCAAAGGAATATTATTACTTTGGCTAAATTTGCTCCATCTTTCAAGATTCATGTCTTGATTGTTATGATGTGATTGCAGGGTTATGGTAAAGTGAAGAGCAAGATTAAAAATTTCAATACTGCATGGTGTACCCTGTTAACTTTGTGAATTTAATAGAGTGATGCTCTATATAAATTTATCATAATAATAATAATTTAATTGCTCAGACATTAAATTGGTGTATGAGATTGTTTTGTTTGTGGGACAAGGGACTTTATGAGACTTTCTTGTTTGTGGGATAAGGAATCTTATGAGACCCCCTTGTTTGTGGGACAAGGGGCTCCCTCTACCCAACAATTTGACTAGTAATTTACAAAAGTATACATATCCTGCCATCCTCTAAATTTGAACTTATAACATCTTAAAAAAAAACAGGTCCCTCAAATATCTATCGTAAGTATAAATATAGGCTGAACAATCTAAGAGAAAGTACTTTTCATTTTCAACCTTCTTAGTGTCACTATTCGATACTACTTAAACTATAAAGTCAATTAATACCATAAAATTTCGGATCTGAACCTAATGCTACAGAAACTGATAACAAATTTTATAATCGAGAAGAAAACAATGTTAAATCATTGAACGCAAATACCATTCTTAAAAACCCAAAAATTCCTAAATCAAACCCTTAAAAATCGACCCCGTCAGCTGAAATCAATTCTTGACTACCCATTACCGAAATAAATGGGAAAAGGGGAAATTTAAAACGAAGATTAAAGAGGATTTAACTTATCACGGACATAAATCGAGAAATGTCTAGAAATTTACCTGATTTGCCGTGAAATGGCGGATAGAGAGCCGAAACCTTTGAAAATTCTGGAATCTAGAAATTAAGGCGTTCTATGACGATCTGATTGAATTAGCACTGAGATTGCCCAAAACGATGAAAAGAAAAACAGAAAACCCTCGTTTTGGCCGGACTGAAAGCCGGGCATTTGCTGAGCTCCGGTGAAATAATGTGAAATAATGTAAATAATGGAGTCATTAAACGAATTGAACCTTTTTTTAATGTCCACTGAAAAGTTCTGCTACTTTTTGGTCTATGGCATGCTGCAGAAGTCAACATGCACCACACAGGCATAATAACCTCCATCGAAATATCTAACAAGACTCGCTGCAAAGCAGTAGGGAGTTGGAAAAAATGTATTTTGTTTAAACACGCGTCTCTTCATATTTTGTTCGTACAAGTCACGAAACGACCATGTATTTTGTTTGATTGTGAACCGAGCTATCATGGGACAGCTGGTGAAAATGTATAGAGATACCGAGTTGCATAGGAAGCTTCCTGTGTATGATAGCCGAAAGAATCTTTATACTGCTGATTTGGTCGAAAGAATTTACTACAGCTCCCTGTCCAAAACGACTCAGTCTGATTATGTAGCTTAGCGAGCTGAACGACAGACGGAGACACATAATAGCCGGTCTGCTCCAGACGTTCAAGATGCTGTGATTCCTATTCGAATAAACAATCAGTATATGAAAGCAGTAGTTGACCGAGGTTACAGGTCATTCAGCTCGACCGAACTTCGAGATGCGAAAGGAATTCATGACAGGGGACAAGATACGTTATCTTTGAAGAGATCTTCCACTCCGACCTTAGAGATAAGTTAAAAGAGAAGTATTGTTCCACTGGATCTAAGAAGCAAATATGTTGTAGATTGTGAGGCCAACAGGTAAAGTTGGCCATCTCAGAAATAAAAGCGTTGTAGTTTGTGAGGCCAACCGGAAAAGTTAGCCTGGCAATATGCTTGAAAGTGTAAAACTTGCATCCATATTTATATTGAAGTTGGATACAATCTTACAATATTCACCATAATGATCTACTTTAGCTTACATTGATATAATTGCATGTGTAAAAAAAACTTACTTGCTTAAGATAATTAATGAGAAGTTCTTAAGAGGCAGATATAAGTTCCCTAAAATAATTAATTAGTGGGATTTCGTGTTCAACATTAAACTAACCTATCATATAAATTAAAGGAGTTTAAGGAAATTATAATATTATTCATAAAAAATACAAAGTATCCTAGTTACATCATACATGCAACACACATCTCAAGTAGTTGTCCTCCAAGATCAAATAGAAATAGAATGTTTTGTTTATATTCTAAAAAGACAACTCATTTTATATCTTAAAAAGGTAAGTCGTGTGTAATAAATATTGGGCGGTGTTGGCACAGGGGCAGACCCAGGGTTCAACGCTTTCTACTGTAAGAGGTGTTTGAAGGATATGACTCCCACCAAACTAAGAGGGATAAGAAGGAGGCATCATGCCCCCAGACCCAAAACTTGTATTTGCATAAGGAGGCGAGATAGAGGATGGCAAGTGCGACAACATATCAAACATACCATGAGAAAAATGATTAGAGACCCAAGGCACGAGCTGAGTGTTATAATTCTGCATACCATTATAAAAAGCGGATGGATTTTCCCCCTTGAACGTCATGGGGGGGTACCAGTAAACGAGGGAGCAAAAGGAACTCCACTATCCATGATGGTGAAACCCAGCAAAGACTTCTAAGGCCAACTAGTAGTCAAAGAGAATACCAAAAGTCAAACGACCAATATGCATGCAAACAGGCTAAAGTGGCTGAGTGGCCTCCCTCGCTAAAGAAGGTATGCCTCATTCAAGAGGGACCTGAGACTCCCTGCTAAAGTTTGGAGGTAACAAAATCAGTTATAGAGGCCCTCGTGGGCTTAACAACCAGTCGGTCAGATCCCCCCGAAGAAGTGATCCTCCATAAAGGTTGTGTGTTGTTCAACCTCTATCTGACCCAGGGTACAAGCAGAATAACCCCTGCAAGTAACCTATGAGATACCTAAGTCAAGCAATTAATAAACCATTGTATAATCGATGCACAGGCGAGCAGTCGTAAGTCCGGATCACCGTATGGGCAGGGTAGCTAAGCCAAAAACCTTGAAAGCACCACCTCTCATAGAGGTATGGGTACTAGCAAGATCTCCAAATACGAATAAATCCACAGAAATATCTCTGGCGTTGGGTGAGTATCCAGGGGTTATCCCTTCAACTAACTTTGCGTGACCTCGTGATTAACTCCGGTGTGAGTGGAGCCTCTTGATATTATCAATTATACAATGGACTTCTCAACTCCCTGTCTCAGACACATATGTTGATTTAATTACCTTGGAGAAGTTTACTCACGAAATCCTATTCCAAGGCACTAAATCCTAGACTAGTTTGTGCACCCTAAAATTAAAATCACGACTAATCAATTTTAGTTTAAAGCGTAAATTTTACTGGCCGTGATTACTCAAAAGGGTATGGAAGCGAAACTCATGATATTATGACTTTGCAAGAAGATAAATATGAATATCATGCAAAGTCTATCTTTAACTTTTCAATGAATGATATGTTAATAAAAATAGTGCAATTTTCAATTTCAACTCTGCAATTCAGAAGTAAAATGCAATCTTTCGCTAAATGCACTAAGCTAATGATAAAGGTTCAAAGACAAAAATGTTAACCAATGCAAAATGCCTATATTTTTTTTTGTATTTTCAATATATCAAAAAGAAAATACATGGACTGAAAAGCAACCTGATATAAAATTCTACTATGTATAAATGAAATAATTCAAGGAGAATACCAAGCAGCCAAGCAAACAACCCAGGGTTCAAGGACAAATCAAAAATGAAAAAACAATGAGAAAGACTATGCCCATAAATTCAACTCCCAACAGGCTTCCTGTCAACCCAGAGAAAATCAACAGGCACTACAGAGACCTAAGAAGGCTCAACAACCATCAAATCCCACCCAACAGTCACTAAACCAAGCAAACAAGCAAGGAAAAGTGGTATATGCGACTGGTCAAGAGAACAATGCATATATATGCAGCTTGCAGAGAGGCAGAGCACATGTGTACGCGACTGTCAAGGAAAAAGGAGTGTACGGGCTTTAAAACAATGCCAGGCAAGGGAAAAAAGGATGAAAACTCAGACTCAGAGTGAACAAAATCTGTTAAGCAGTGATACGACAAGAAACACAAAGGAAAAAGAGCAATGCAAGAAGAAAAAATACTTCAACCCTTAGAAGGAAGATCTCTCCCCAGTGGAGTCGCCATTTCTGTTATGAGCGAAAAACTCTCTATGGCCAAGGGTAAACCACAATAGACAGGTATGATTGCAGAAATCAACTCAATTCCATTGTACACTACATAAACTAATGTGCAGGATAAGAAAGAGGCCTACCTCAATCCAACGTTCGATGATGTTCCACCATTAGCACTTTGACCCAAAGCTTTATACCTATGATAAGTTCTTAACAAACAAACAAAGCAAGTATATAGTGACAATATAAAGGGGTTAGCACATCAGATAGCATAATCCATTAATAAACATTACAAACATGCCCATGGATAATAATCATATATTTGCAAGATACCAATAAGACGAGAAATGAGTATTTCTATTAATAATTGATCAGCAGAAGTGACAACATTACAGACTTCTGTGTCAGCACGGTTCGAAACCAAGGAACCAAGTTCCTTCCAACTGGGCCTCCACCACTTCAATCCTCCACCAAAGGCAAGCTCAAAGGAGAGAGACAATGAGGTTCTCTCAACAATAGGGAAAGAGCTTGGGGGCTAAACACTGTGTTCAGACTTGAGGGACAAAGGGATGCAGACTCAATATGAAGTAATTTCTCCAGAGTAACTTTGCTCTCAAAGTTGAATGCTTTCTCCTTCTTTTCCATAGCTCGGAATTGCGCTCTTAGAGCCTTCAAAATGCAGCTGAAGGGTCGAGTTAGAATGTTTTCAGTATATGTAAGGCCAAAGATTAGAGATCTCATGTCGTGACATGGAAACTCGACTCCATTTTTGTATTTTTTGGCACAAATCTCGATGTACGTGGGCTGTAGTGGAGCAGCCTGCGTATACGCTTGCTATATAGATGATAGGACACATATATGTGGAAAAATGTGTATTTTTAGCTCTGGATTCATCAAAAAGGGATGATAAGCCTGCATAGGGAAATGGAAAAAGGCCCTCTGTTTAAGATAGCAATGGTGAGGCAAATCTTACTATAACACTCATCTCCCAACTCTGTTCCTTCTAATGGCGGTGGCGCAGTAGACACTGCGCAGCTTGAATAGAGAGCATGTTGTACCCCTTTGAGCTCTGCTTCGATCCTATCGAACATTGTCTCCTGTTTGGCTTTGCTTCGCTATAAAATGTCCCATGAGGTATCTGATACAACAACAATGATGAGGTCAATATCATCCACCGTGAGTATAGTCTGAAATGGAGGTTTATTGGCTTATGACTTCTTTCGCGATGAAGGTTTCTTTGGGGAACCCTTTCTTTTCTTGGATGTCTCAGCCTCCGTGATGGAATCCTTAGGCAGTGTCACTTTTCCCTATTTATGTTTGTCTTCTTCCCCTTCATCCTCTTCTTTGTCTACTTCATCACCTCCTCCTCCTTCAGGTGAATCTGGGGTAGTTACCTTTGATGCGATGTTCAATTCATGTACCTCTTCCTTATTTTTCTTCTTGTTACTACTGGGTGCATCATATTATTCGCGAGTAACCATAGGGCTTCCGATGAGGTTGGGGTCTGAGATTTTTGTCTGGTTCTACTGGTATGAGGAATTCTGCAGGCCATTCCTTAGTTATTTCTTCCATGTCCTCCGCTATGAGTTTGTAATAGGACTGGAGCTCTTCTTTGTGTTCGTCTTTGCGCACAGTGATATAGATGAAGTGTATGTCTGCGTGGAACTTCGTTATTGGCCTAAACCTATGAAGGGTGTTCGGCATCATGAGAGGGAAGGATTCAATGGCCCTCTTCAGCTATAGATAATAGGTGTGGAACACTGCGTTTGACTGTCATTGCTTCACCATGTCACTCGAATACCATAGCGTAGTGAACTTTGCAGCTAATGGTTCAGACGACTCAATTTCAGGGAAGGTCGCTCCTTCCGCCATATCCCAAGCAATGAAGGCAATGATAATCAACAACCAACTGAAATGGAACTCATATCCATGATCCTAAGATTCGCGACAGTCTTGCTCTAACTGGTTGATGAGGTAGCTCGCCCAGTTCATTTGTAGCCCTTCAATGCATTTTCCTGCGAGGTCGATGACAAACCCCATGACCTGCGTTGGCATGTTCTTCCTGACGAGCTTACCAACGATCAACTGGTAGGCTAGGTGCATTGCCCCATTCTGTATGGAGTCTACCTTGTAGCCCAGCTTCCCCTTCTCCACATCGCCATAGGTGTATTTGATTCATTGTGCCAGGTCACGATCTGCAGCCTTCCGTGGGTAGAAATCTTGTGGGTCTGGTTCTTGCATGCTCAACCCGATGATCCAGTGGATCAACGCTGGATCGACAGTGATGAGCCTATCCAACCATAGGTAACCACCATGGAAGCAAGAAAATAGGATTTTAACGCACATGTTAACCTCCTAATGTTTTTCGAAGTGTGGTATCTTCATCACATTGATGATGGTTGATCTTGCGATGTCCATAGTCCATGGTTGGGGGATTATCTTCGATTTCTTCCTCGCTTTCTTGGTCAAATACTTGTGGGGTACGAGCATTCCATAGTTCTTGCAATCTCCCAAGTTGAAGTCACTGATCTTCAACGTCAGAATTTGTCCCAACTATAGTCCAACTGCGTGTATCCCCTTCGGGAGGTACACAATGATCAATGTGTAGTCAAAGTCCCTCATGACATTGTCACAACTAACCGTGCTAGCCAGAGACAGGATGTAGTCGAGCAGGATTGATGGGATGAACTTCGTGTTCACCAAGTCGTCACGATGCTTGCTCTGTTTCTCTATCGTAGTTTGGGAGGGCCTAGATTGACATGTAGTCGATGGGGATGCTTGCACTCCTCTCATTGATGAA
>JASDQU010500940.1:3212-14044 GCA_032191745.1 Picea mariana | reverse complement strand
TTTTGAGCCTTGAGCTCTTGTTAGTTTATGGTCAACTTAAAACCATGCCATTTAGTAGAAGACATCAGCTTCTGCTAGACATTTGGTTTGTGTTCATCCCGAAACCATCAGATTGGTTTGTGATCATCCTAAAACCACCAGATGCGTTTGTGGTCAACCTTAAACCACCATTTAGTATAAGACATCAACTCTCACCTTGGACTCATATACACCCCTTTGGATTAAGGAGGGGAATGTTGGAAACGTAATCCATTAGGGTTACGAAATTTATGGAAAATGAACAGTCAAGTTCATGTAATGATCATAGGGAGTCCAAGAGACCTTGGAAGTTGACTCCAAAGGTCACATCAATGTATATATCAATGTATCATATCATTTAATAAATGCAATCCACGCTTATCTTTATATGCTTGTCTAACATGTGAGGCCAACAGGTAAAGTTGGCCATCTCAGAAATAAAAGTGTTGTAGTTTGTGAGGCCAAACCGGAAAAGTTAGCCTGGCAATATGCTTGAAAGTGTAAAACTTGCATCCATATTTATATTGAAGTTGGATACAATCTTACAATATTCACCATAATGATCTACTTTAGCTTACATTGATATAATTGCATGTGTAAAAAAAACTTACTTGCTTATGATAATTAATGAGAAGTTCTTAAGAGGCAGATATAAGTTCCCTAAAATAATTAATTAGTGGGATTTCGTGTTCAACATTAAACTAACCTATCATATAAATTAAAAGAGTTCAAGGAAATTATAATATTATTCATAAAAAAATACAAAGTATCCTAGTTACATCATACATGCAACACACATCTCAAGTAGTTGTCCTCCAAGATCAAATAGAAATAGAATGCTTTGTTTATGTTCTAAAAAGACAACTCATTTTATATCTTAAAAAGGCAAGTCGTGTGTAATAAATATTGGGCGGTGTTGGCACAGGGGCAGACCCAGGGTTCAACGCTTTCTATTGTAAGAGATGTTTGAAGGATATGACTCCCACCAAACTGAGAGGGATAAGAAGGAGGCATCATGCCCCCAGACCCAAAACTTGTATTCGCATAAGGAGGCGAGATAGAGGATGGCAAGTGCGACAACATATCAGACATACCATGAGAAAAATGATTAGAGACCCAAGGCACAGACTGAGTGTTATAATTCTGCATACCATTATAAAAAACAGACGGATTTGCCCCCTTGAACGTCATGGGGGGGTACCAGTAAAGGAGGGAGCAAAAGGAACTCCACTATCCATGATGGTGAAACCTAGCAAATACTTCTAAGGCCAACTAGTAGTCAAAGAGCATACCAAAAGTCAAACGGCCAATATGCATGCAAACAGGCTAAAGTGGTTGAGTGGCCTCCCTCGCTAAAGAAGGTATGCCTCGTCCAAGAGGGACCTGAGACTCCCTGCTAAAGTTTGGAGGTAACAGAATCATTTATAGAGGCCCTCGTGGGCTTAACAACCAGTCGGTTAGATCCCCCTGGAGAGGTGATCCTCCATAAAGGTTGTGTGTTGTCCGAACTCTATCTGACCCAGGATACAAACAGAATAACCCCTGCAAGTAACCTATGAGATACCTAAGTCAAGCAACTAATAAACCTTTGTATAATCGATGCACAGGCGAGCAGTCGTAAGTCTGGATCACCGTATGGGTAGGGTAGCAAAGCCCAAAACCTTGAAAGCACCACCTCTCACAAAGGTATGGGTACTAGCAAGATCCCCAAATACGAATAAATCTACAGAAATGTCTCTGAAGTTGGGTGAGTATCCAAGGGTTATCCCTTCAACTAACTTCGTGCGACCTCGTGATTAACTCCGGTGTGAGTGGAGCCTCTTTATATTATCAATTATACAATGGACTTCTCAACTCCCTGTCTCAGACACATATGTTGATTTAATTGCCTTGGAGAAGTTTACTCACGAAATCCTATTCCAAGGCACTAAATCCTAGACTAGTTTGTGCACTCTAAAAATAAAATCGTGACTAATCAATTTTAGTTTAAAGCATAAATTTTACTGGCCGTGATTACTCAAAAGGGTATGGAAGCGAAACTCATGATATTATGACTCTGCAAGAAGATAATATGAATATCATGCAAAGTCTATCTCTAACTTTTCAATGAATGATATGTTAATAAAAATAGTGCAATTTTCAATTTCAACTATGCAATTCAGAAGTAAAATGCAATCTTTCGCTAAATGCACTAAGCTAATGATAAAGGTTCAAAGACAAAAATGTTAACCAGTGCAAAATGCCTATATTTTTTTTTTGTATTTTCAATATATCAAAAAGAAAATGCATGGACTGAAAAGCAACCTGATATAAAATTCTACTATGTATAAAAGAAATAATTCAAGGAAAATACCAAGCAACCAAGAAAACAGCCCAGGGTTCAAGGACAAATCAAAAATGAAAAAACAATGAGAAAGACTACGCCCATAAATTCAACTCCCAACAGGCTTCCTGTCAACCCAGAGAAAATCAACATGCACTACAGAGACCTAAGAAGGCTCAACAACCATCAAATCCCACCCAACAGTCACTAAACCAAGTAAACAAGCAAGGAAAAGTGGTATATGCGATTGTTCAAGAGAACAATGCGTATATACGCAGCTTGCAGAGAGGTAGAGCAAGTGTGTACGTGACTGCCAAGGCAAAAGGAGTGTACAGGCTTTAAAACAAGGTCAGGCAAGGGAAAAAATGATGAAAACTCAAACTCAGAGTGAACAGAATCTGTCAAGCAGTGATACGACAAGAAACACAAAGGAAAAAGAGCAATGCAAGAAGAAAAAATACTTCAACCCTTAGAAGGAAGATCTCTCCCCAGTGGAATCGCCATTTCTATTACGAGGGAAAAACTCTATATGGCCAAGGGTAAACCACAACAGACAGGTATGATTGAAGAAATCAACTCAATTTCATTATACGCTACATAAACTAATGTGCAAGATAAGAAAGAGGCCTACCTCAATACAACGTTCGATGATGTTCCACCATTAGCACTTCGACCCAAAGCTTTATACCTACGATAAGTTCTTAACAAACACGCAAATCAAGTATACAGTGATAATATAAAGGGGTTAGCACATCAGATAGCATAATCCATTAATAAACATTACAAGCATGCCCATGGATAATAATGATATATTTGCATGATACCAATAAGACGGGAAAGGAGTATTTCTAATAATAATTGATCAGTAGAAGTGACAACATTACAGACTTTTGTGTCAACACAGTTCGAAACCAAGGAACCAAGTTCCTTCCAACTGGGCCTCCACCACTTCAATCCTCCACCAAAGGCAAGCTCAAAGGAGAGAGACAATGAGGTTCTCTCAACAATAGGGAAAGAGCTTGGGGGCTAAACACTGTGTTCAGACTTGAGGGACAAAGGGATGCAGACTCAATATGAAGTAATTTCTCCAGAGTAACTTTGCTCTCAAAGTTGAATGCTTTCTCCTTCTTTTCCATAGCTCGGAATTGCACTTTTATAGCCTTCAAAATGCAACTGAAGGGTCGAGTCAGAATGTTTCCAGTATATGGAAGGCCAAAGATTAGAGATCTCATGTCGTGACATGGAAACCCGACTCCATTTTTGTATTTTCTGGCACAAATCTCGATGTACGCGGGCTGTAGTGGAGCAACCTGTGTATACACTTGCTATATCGCTGATAGGGCGTGTATATGTGGAAAAATGTGTATTTTTAGCTCTGGATTCATCAAAAAGTGATGACAAGCCTGCATAGGGAAATGGAAAAAGGCCCTCTGTTCAAGATAGCAATGGTGAGGCAAATCTTGCTATAACACTCATCTCCCAACTCTGTTCCTTCTGATGGCAGTGGTGCAGTAGACACTACGCGGCTTGAATAGAGAGCCTGTTGTACCCCTTTGAGATCTGCTTCGATCCTGTCAAACATTGTCTCCTGTTTGGCTTTGCTTCATTGTAAAATGTCCTATGAGGTATCTGATACAACAACGATGATGAGGTCAATATCATCCACCGTGAGTACAGTCTGAAATGGAGGTTTATTGGCTTTTGACTTCTTTCACGATGAAGGTTTCTTCAGGGAGCCCTTTCTTTTCTTGGATGTCTCAGCCTCCGTGATGGAATCGTTAGGCGGTGTCACTTTTCCCTATTTCTGTTTGTCTTCTTCCCTTCATCCTCTTCTTTGTCTACTTCGTCACCTCCTCCTCCTTCAAGTGAATCTGGGGTAGTTACCTTTGATGCGATGTTCAATTCATGTACCTCTTCCTTCTTTTTCTTCTTGCTACTGCTGGGTGCATCATATTATTCGAGAGTAACCATAGGGATTCTGATGAGGTTGGGGTCGGAGAGTTTTGTATGTTCTACTGGTATAAGGAATTCTACAGGCCATTCCTTAGTTATTTCTTCCATGTCCTCCTCTATGAGTTTGTAATAGGATTGGAGCTCTTCTTTGTGTTCGTCTCTGCGCGCAGTGATATAGATGAAGTGTCTATCTGCGCGGAACTTCGTTATTGGCCTAAACCTATGAAGGGTGTTCGGCGTCATGAGAGGTAAGGATTCAATGGCCCTCTTTAGCTGTAGATAATAGGTGTGGAACACCACATTTGACTGTCATTGCTTCACCATGTCGCTCAAATACCATAGCGTAGTGAACTTTGCAGCTAATGGTTCAGATGACTCAATTTCAGGGAAGGTTTCTCCTTTCGGCATCTCCCAAGCAATGAAGGCAATGAGAATCAACAACCAACTGAAATAGAACTCATATCCATGATCCTAAGCTTCGCGACAGTCTTTCTCTAACTGGTTGACAAGGGAGCTCACCCAGTTCATTTACAGCCCTTTAATGCATTTTCCTGCGAGGTCGATGACAAACCCCATGACCTGCGTTGGCCTGTTCTTCCTGATGAGCTTACCAATGATCAACTGGCAGGCTAAGCGCATTGCCCCATTCTATATGGAGTCTACCTTGTAGCCCTGCTTCCCCTTCTCTACATCGCCATAGGTGTATTTGATTTGTTGTGCCAGGGCACGATCTGCATCCTTCCCTGGGTAGAAATCTTGTGGGTTTGGTTCTTGCATGCTCAACCCGATGATCCAGTGGATCAGCGCTGGATCGACAGTGATGCGCCTATCCAACCATAGGTAACCACCATGGAAGCAAGACAATAGGAGTTTAACACACATGTCAACCTCCTAATGTTTTTCGAAGTGTGGTATCTTCATCACATTGAGGATGGTTGATCTTGCGATGTCCATAGTCCATGGTTGGGGGATTATCTTCGATTTCTTCCTTGTTTTCTTGGTCAAATACTTGTGGGGTATGAGCATTGCATAGTTCTTGCGATCTCCCAAGTTGAAGTCACTAATCTTCAAAGTCAGAATCTGTCCCAACTGTAGTCCAACTATGTGTATCCCCTTCGGGAGGTACGCAGTGATCAATGTGTAGTCAAAGTCCCTCGGGAAATTGTCCCGACTAACTACGCCAGCCAGAGGTGGGATGTAGTCGGGCAGGATTGATGGGATGAGCTTCGCGTTCGCCAAGTCGTCATGATGCTTGCTCTGTTTCTCTGTCGTAGTTTGGGAGGGCCTAGATTGACATGTAGTTGATGGGGATGCTTGCACTCCTCTCATTGATGAAGCTTGTGCTTCTACGAACATGACCTTCTCAGCCATGAGGTCTATGAGGATCTCTTCGACGGATTTCTCTATTGCGCTAAATTCACCCGACATACATGCTCAAGATCAGATATCTTAGGTCGGTGAACAAACACTCAATGTAATAGAACGGGTAGCAAGCTCTCAATAAGCACAATGCGGTAATAGTCAGCTCTCCGTGGGCTCGAATAATCACTTTTTGCAAAAGTGTTTCCAGTAAGGCATTCGACGGGTTAAATAGCTAACATCGTAATGGGCTCCTCCAATTGGTAGGAATGCCTCAATGAATGTGATTCCATCCATTATGGTGCGGTCCCAACAGTCCAATGGTGATTACTCCGGCAATAACTATGTTTCTAGCCGTTCTGGAGCGTCATTCTAATGGTCGGGACGCCTCCAACGGTCATATTACTTCGCCATGGCAAAGTGCCAATCGATGTTGTTTTACTGTTCCAGCGAGGTTCAAGTTCTGGAAACCTTCCTTCTGTGAAGTCCTCTCTAGAACCTCCTGCAATTTTTATAGCTTTGCTTTCTTCTTACCGAGCTTTCTTGCTTTTTTCCCTGTGATATGTGTCTCTCGATTCCTCTTTCTATTATTGTTCTTATCTTTTCTTAGCATAATAACTTCGCACTGTTGAGGATCTTTCACAAGGTTTGAGGATAATACTTCTTCTCTTTCTGAAGTAGGTGCTCTACTCTCTTGTATGGACAGGTGTTTCAAGTCTACCTGTGTTCTTTCAACTTTGACAACCCGGTCTCCGGTCTCTGGCCCTTAGTAGCTTTGAATTGTCCTTCTGTTCTTCTATTAAGCGTGCTATTCTCCTAGCCATGAAATCCTTTAATTCTTAATTTTTTTGTTCTAGAGCTTCCTCTTATTCTTTCTTGCGGATCTGATCTTTCTCAATCCAAGTTCTTCCTAACAAAAGTGCAAAGGGAGTGTTGTTCTCAACAAACTTATTGACCTCAAATCCTTCTTTTGTCGATGTTCCATGAGCACTCATGGGTACATGGACAAGTCTTCCACATAGGGTTATCAACTTTCCTTTAAACAATCCTATTCCTCCCAATGAAGGAACCATAACAGGCTTTCCTAAGATTTTCCAAGTACTTTCTATCATGATATTAGCCTGTGTTTCTACATCCAATACACAGTCTATGTCGAAGTCTCCTATTTTTGTTTCTATGCACTCTTTTTCTTTTAAAATCTCTAATAAACTGATGTCTATGTGATCATTCAATGTTTCTTTCATCTGTACTAATATAATCTATGATTCTCTCTGATGGTCTAGCATATTCTTAGTTTCTTGGCCTTTCTCATGGTTTTCTTGTCTCATATTCATCTTCTCAACTTTAGCAATCATTCTAGGGCAATCCAAAACTTCATGTCCAATAACCTTACAACAAAGGCAAATAGGACTTCTACGAGGGAATTCCTTAGCAATATGTCTCGGTCTTCTACAACTATAACAAAGAGTTAATCCTCTCTTTCTTTTAAACGATCCCCGACCTTTCCGGTACTACACAGTAGGATCACAATGATGAATCTGCAAAAAATTCTTTCTAGGATCCTACATCCATTTGTTAGTCCAAAAATTCTTTCTATGCATAGGGATAACATATCTTTCATTATTTTTATCAGATCTATTCATATCACATATTCTTTCTTCTAACTGTGCCCTAGTTTTTAGACTAGGACGAAATCTATCAAATAGACCTAGATCCATTCTTTCGAAACAAAAATTTCCACTTATCTTACCTTTATCAGAGCACAAATCTTTAAGATCTTACCTCTTTTCTTCAGATCGAACTTCTCTTCTTAGCACAGAGCTTCACAAGTCAAGTAGAGTATTGTGCACTAGGGAAACAGATCTACACACAAAGCTTTCTCTTTTCTTTAGTTCCCAATCATCATAGTTTCAGGTCCTGACAATGGAACCATTTGTTGGCACAGGGACAGACCCAGGGTTCAATGCTTCAACAACGCACCAACAAAACCCTAACTGCTAGACCTTTCGGTAACACCTGTGAAGTAGATGAAGTCTCACCCGAGGTAGAGGCAGGGGGGTTGTAGGAATCAAGTGTATACAACCTAGCTAGGACATAGATCTGTGATCACAATACTTAACATAGCACTTAGCAGTTAACATTCATTAGTCTTTAAGCCTTTATTCAC
The DNA here is from genome assembly GCA_032191745.1 of Picea mariana. Classification (NCBI taxonomy): domain Eukaryota; kingdom Viridiplantae; phylum Streptophyta; class Pinopsida; order Pinales; family Pinaceae; genus Picea; species Picea mariana. The sequence goes on along the minus strand of JASDQU010500940.1, from coordinate 6,224 downwards.
ATCGCAGGTAAAACCCTAATTATAGAACAACACAGTATTCAACAAGATCTAACACATCCAAGCACTTAGCACATAGAAATAGATCAGATCTAGCATTCATTCACATCACTAGGCACTAAGATACTATATTAGATGCATCTAACATATATAAAGATTCAACACTAAGCATAAATCATATCAATGACACAAAGCAATCACAACATAGGATATATGTGGTTCACCCCCAGCATGGGGCTACGTCCACCAACTCTTTGTCTTCTTTATTATCTTCTTTCAATGCACAAAGACACAAAACCAACTCCACATAGAACAGGAGATTTGTGCACGCCTCACCAGATCCTCCTTCCCTGAGTTAGGTCACAACACAAAGCCTTCTTACAATATGCACACAAGCTTCTTACAATCACTTGCACTTAGCTCTGCAAGTTCTCAACACACAGCATGCACAAAGCATCCACAACTATTCGCACTTAGTGCATTGGCCTACAACTGACTTAGCACCCCCGTACTTACATCGACAAGATAATTATTTATACTTTACAAAAGGGGCCTAAACATGGGTAAACCCATGGGCCGACATCCCATACCTGTTACATAAACCCTAAACCCAAAAATCCCACAAAAGTTGGTGAGATCCCACGATCTCTGCTTCGCCTTGCGCTCTATCTTTGACCAGCCTGTCGAAGTCCCAAAAATGGTCAAACATGACTAGGGTTCTCCAAAACTTGGTCAAGGTCCAACATGCGATGACAACACATATCCTTGTAGTTATAATTTGGAGGACTCTCAAGTGTTTGGTTTTCCATTGCCTTGAAAACATTTGAGATATTTCTTATTTAAATATTGATGTTCGTAAGGTGCTTCATGAGACTTTTAAAATCATTTCTCCATTTGGATTAGAAATAAAGAGATATCATCGCCCCCTATGTTCATTGTTTGTTGTGTGATGTGTTATTCTCCTGTTTCTCTATTCATTAACTACGATTTTGTAGGTTTGATCCCAATAAGTGGTATCAGAGTTGAGGTTGAGTGAAGGTCTTTGAGAACCGAGGGAAGATTGTCTCCACGTGTAGAAGGAGAAGGAAGAGTCATTATGTCCACGAATCTTTTTGTCATTTCGTGAGCAATGAGGAACCCGTGGAGGTGGCACAACTTGGTTACCGAGTTTGGTCAATAGTGAATAGAGGAGAAGGGCGGAGAGATGGAGAATATGCACAGAGAAGGAAAGTCCAACATTTTCTAGTTAGTGATCAAAGGAGGAGGTTTCTCTTGCGTAGAGAAGTAGAGTCGACTCGTGAAAAGCCAAGGAGGAGGTCGCAGAGACTAAGTGAAAAACCTTGTTTTCTTTGTCTAATTTGCTAAAGGTCATGGAAATTGAGTGAAAACCTTGTTTTCTTTGTCCAATTTGCTAAAGGTTGTGGAGACTAAGTAAAACATGGTTTTCTTTGTCCAATTTTCTAGGAGGTCGTGGGGACTATTGCGATAGCTGGCGAGGATCATGAAGAGACAACAAGAGTTGTTGTGGTTGTTGGCCATGGTCTAAGTAGGAATGACCACAATGATGTGTGTGAATTGAGAGGCAAAACCCGCTTGGTGCACAGTGAGAAGGAGAATCCTCACCCTTGTCTCCTTTGCTTTCCTAGAAATGGCATCCACATTGTTGAAACTACCTAGCTTGACTCTTCCGATGACCAAATCCCCATGGGTTACGGTGCCCATGAAAAATCTCAGCTGAACTGGCTGCCCGTGCAAGAATGAAGAGTTGTTGAAATTGGAAGAAATATTTAGAGGTGTGAAAATGGAAGTAGTGGAATCAATGGAGATCAAGTTTCGACTCTACCATGGCACTGATATGTGTGTTGAGATCAAAGAAATTGAAGTGAAGCTGCAAATATTTTCACCAATAATTTTGCCCCAAATTAGTCTTGCATTTTCTTAATGTCGGTCCTATTAGTAGATTGGAGATTTCCCTACAAGGGCCTTGGATGAATATGTTGGCAAATCTTTAATAGATAGCGCATGCTTGTATACTTGCCATTGATGGAAAAGTACAATAGTGTAGATGGCATGAGTACAAAAAGTATGAATTAGATTGGCATTATGAGAAGATGCTACAGGAAGGGTTTGTAGGGTTTGGTCATAACAGGGTCATAACAGATTCTATATGTTGTAATGCATCATCCGATTCAATTTTCAGGAGATCATGCTAGAGTTTTGGGCTGGAATGATGTCTTTGGAGGGGACACGAGTTGTACCAGATACTCAAAATTCGTGTAGCTAGGGGAGATGAGGGTTTGTTGCACTTTCAATGGCTTAATCGAATAAGTAATGTGGTAGAAGTTGATCAAATTGTATTTCCAGATGAAGCTGTATTTGAAAAGGTCCAAGAAACCCTCGAGCGAGTGTAAATTTTGAAATTCAAGGAGGATGATCGCAAATTCTTTTTCTGGATGCAGGTTGCCGATGACCGTCAGATCAAGTGTTGATCGGGACTGTTGATCTGAACCGTCGACTCCATTTCGGAGTTTTGTGACTCACGTCTTGGAGAGGCAAGAAATATGACAATTGAAATCATGATTTAATCACAGCCGTCAGATCAAGTTTGATCTTGACCGTCGACTCCATTTCGGAGTTTCGCGACTCACGTCTTGGAGAGGCAAGAAATATGACAATTGAAATCGCGATTTAATCACAACCATCAGATCGAGGTTTTGTTCTGGACCATTGATCTGAGCTCCATATCAGAGCTTCGCCTATCGTGACTTGGAGTGACAAGAACCTATACCACCGAAACTGCAAGATGCGAAATCGCGATTTATTCCCAACCGTCAGATCAAAGTGTGTTCTGGACCATTGATCTAAGCTTCATTTCGGAGTTTCGCTTATCGCAACTTGGAGTGACAAGGACCTCCATTGAAGGAATCGCGAGATGGGAATTCACGATGAAATTTGGACCGTAGATCCATCGAGATCGTGGACTGTTGATCTCAGCTCCATCTCAGGGTTTCGGGG
>JASDQU010500938.1:53108-81632 GCA_032191745.1 Picea mariana | reverse complement strand
GAGGAGTCAAGGAAGCAACTCATGACAAGAATTCTGAAATGGTGAAATGCGAAACACTGAAATACTTTGATCTGACTTCATTTTGGAGTTTTAGATACTGGGAGATTGATAAGTCAAAAGTTTAGACTCTTCAACACAAGAGTCCTGGATTTATGAAATCCGGAATCCCAAAATCTTGAAATAGACACATAAACGAAAAGTTTCGTAGACCGAGAAATAAATCCATTTCAAAGTTTCAGATACCAGGAGTTGGAAGAATCGAGACTCCTCATCATTAGGAGTCTCGGAATCGCAAAATGTGAAATGTTGAAATCTTGAAAGAAAGAGACAGTTCTGGATACCGAGAGTTGAAGTGTCAAAACACTTCACCACAGGAGTCCTAGAATAGTGAAATGCGAAACGCCAAAATTCCAAAAGAAGGAGACAATTCTGGATATCAAGATTTGAAGTGTCAAAACACTTCACCATAGGAGTCCCGGAATCATGAAATGCGAAACGCCGAAATCCCAAAAGCAGGAGACAGTTTCGGATACAGAGAGATGGAGGCGTCAAGTGTCGAGACTCCTGATCACATGAGTCTCGAAGTTGTGAAGTGCGAAAATCTGAAAAGATGATCTGAATTTGTTTCGGAGTTTCACAGACTGGGACTTAAAAGTGTCGAAAACATTCAGATCAAGGATGCCGAAATTGTGATATGCAAAATTGTGAAGTGATCTAAGCCAATAGATCCAGGAGGAGAATGTGGCAGACCATGTCAGAAACGACCGGTGGAAGACTATGACACGTGACACGATCAGACAATGACAATTGTCAAGTTGATTAGGCATTTCAGGCCACTGGAAATCACAATTCTGAGTGACACGTTATAGCCACTCCGGTCACGACATGTCATCAAGTGACGCGAGACTGACCTCACTCCAGGAGTTTTTTCTTTGGTATTTTTAACTCCTTCACTCCCCCAAAGTCTCGAAGGTTGAAGTCTCGAGGCAGAGGATAGTCATCCGATCACCATGGATCGAGGACCGTTGATCTAGAGATCAAAGTGCTTGTGTGATTGGAGAGGGGTCATATTCTAGTTGTCACATCATCGAAGAACTGTAGAAGAGAAATCAAAGCAACAAGCTCCATTTCAAAGTTTTGGGGATCGAGACATAGAGCATAAAGAAATCTTCGCATCAAGGATCCTGAAATTTCGAAGTGTGAAATGGTGAAATGAACGCAAGATTCAATGAAGTCAATTCAATGGTGTAGATGAATTTGAATAAGATTGGAGGGCTATTGTTGCACTTCACAGTGCAACAGCTAGAAACAAATGATGGTTTCTACCAGAGGATGAGCTCATCTATGATGGAGAAGACGAAGAGTCTCAACTATTAGAGAGGATGAGGAATCTCGATATAACACCCAGTGATGATGGATGTGGGGTGAAACTGCTAGAGAAGCTGAAGAGTTGCCATGATGATCAGGCAGAGAACTGACAATCAACAGGAGATGCAGAACAGAGAGAGATAATGTGGCACACAGGAGATGGTATAGTTGTGGAAGATTGAAGTGGAGAAAACACCCCGATGTGGAGAGGATGTAAGAGAAAGAAGAAGATTGCATGAACAAGGTGCACAGAGAGCATAAGAATGTTGAACAAAGAAGAAATGGGGGTTGTTGTTGAGAGTAATTGAGGTGTGAAGAAGGAGGTAGAGCACAGCAGCAGAGATGCACAGAAGGGGGATGGTGCATTGAAGGGACATGTCACAGAGAGCATAAATGGCAAAAGAATAGAAATCACAAGGAGTGTGCAGAAGACACTGATGTAGTCAGAGCATCATAGTGTAGCAGAACAGTGATGAGATAGGTAAACCATTGAATAACTTTATATCATTGTAATAAGTCATAATAGCAAAGATTTATATTTCTGGGTGGTAGGGAGGTTCTAGGGAGGAATATTTTCCTTAGAGTCTCAAGTGGGTGCTTGAACAAAGGGAGTTGTAGCTTCCATCTGGTTGCAGCTAGAGAAACCAGGGTGGTAGGGTGGTGCAAGGGAGAATTATTGTTCTTTGTTATACAGGTTGGTGCCTGTGTAAATGGAAGTTGGTGCTTCCATCCAATTGGTGATGGAACACTTAGGGAGTTGGTGCTTCCTTCTAGTCAGTGCCAGCGAAACCAGGGAGTTGGTGCTTCCTTCTAGTGGGTACTAGAGAAACCAAGGAGTTGGTGCTTCCTTCTAGTAGGTGCTAGAGAAAATAGAGAGTTGGTGCTCTCAGCAAGTTGTTTCTTGCAAAACAGAGGTTGTATCATCATTATGAGTTGGTGCTCATATGTATGATAATGTAAAGAATGTAAAAATTACTTATCATATAAAGAAGAAGAGGTTTTTACCTTGTATGGGTTTCCTTAGGAAATATTTGTCTCTGTGTATCTCAAATGTGTGACTGGTGTTGAATGTTCTATTACTTACTTCCCTGCATTATTTTGACTATCATTAAATGTTGTGTAAAGAGTTTAAAATAAGCATAATTGTTTAAGCATAGGTACAATTGATTCACCTCCCCCTCTTAGTTGTTCAACAAAATCAACACTAAAATTCAAGATATTTTCCATAAATAGAAAATCTATATTACTTTGTTAATGTTGATATTTCTATAATGAGTCAACCTATTCATAGATTTTTTTCGTTTTAGGTAATTTGTAATGGTCATTAGCCAAGCTATCAAGATTCCTTAGGCTAGTGACTCAGGCCAAGCTATGATATATGATGAATAATGTGAGTCGGGCCCCATAAAAATACTAAGAAATTCACGAGCTCACTATTACTCCCAATTGGATACTCTGGTAGGCATCCCAAACTGTAACATAAGGGAATCCAAACATTTTGTATCTTATAAAAATTTCATAAAAAATTCAATCTATCTAACTTTTTAATTCAATTTTTTTGTATCTTATAAAAATTTCAAATCTTTAGGAATTCAATATATAAATACATTTTTACATATCTAATATTAGAATATCATAAGTTTCTTACAAAGTTTAGCTTACAAAGTATCTTACAATGCCTTGTTTACCGTTAAATTATATTAACTCTTTCATAAGTTATGTTGTTTTCAATCTTTTCGCACTTGATTCTACAAAACATTAGATGTAGGTTTTTAATAATGTTAATCTAGATTATAAAATGTATATTCAAAATATTTTTGATGATATTAAATAAATATCAAGGTTGTATGGTTTTAATAATGCAAGTAGATTATAAAGTTTATTCAATATTGAGGATATTGAAAGAGTCCTACACATGAAATTATGTTCTTATTAGATGAGATTATCATATTATAAATAAAATCCATGGGATACCTTGATCTATAACACCTTGAATACCATTGCACCTTGAATACCTTGAATACCATTGCACCACAAGTGAATGCATATGGTATGTTTGTTGTGTGTACAAGGAAGAATTCCCTCAATCCCTTAGACACCTTGCATTTACGAATGCCAATTTTCCCAAGGAAACAATTCCTTTGATTGTTGATGCAAGAAAAATGACATGGAATGTATTTCATCCAACCACACTACTTTGGGCATGGATGGCCCTATATTGGATATGATTCCTAGATATATGCTCCCTTAGTTATGGCCTCAAAAAAGAATTTCATTCAAAAACTCAATGATAAACATCATTATGTAATTCACTCCAAGTTTTGCATTTTTCTGTGTTCTTCATTTCATAACAAGAGAAATAAATATTCATTGCCAAGAGTCATTTATATTTGGACTATATTGACAAAACACATATTGAAACCATCTAGTGAGACCTAATGATAATGGGTAAGTATATCTCCCCCTATGCTTCACATGTCCTACATATTGTCATGAGTCTTGGTCACATCTCTGTGTAAGACATGAGTGACCTACTTGTGTAGATTTGGTTTTTTCTTGAAATTCATCTGATCAAAATTCACTAATTGAATTTAACTTTTTTCAATCCCTTAGACATCTTGCATTTATGAATGTCAATTTTCCCAAGGAGACAATTCCTTTGTTTGTTCATGCAAGGAAAATAACATGGAATGTATTTCATCCAACCACACTACTTTGGGCATGGATGGCCATATATTGGATTTGGTTCCCAGATATATACTCGCTTATTTAAGGCCTCAAAAACAAATTTCATTCATAAACTCAATGATTAACATGAATATGTAATTCACGCCAAGTTTTTCATTTTTCTATGTTCTTCATTTCATAACAAGAGAAATAAATATTCATTGCCAAGAGTCAATTATATTTGGACTAGATTGACAAAATACATCTTGAAACCATCTAGTGAGACTTAATGATAATGGGTAAGTAAATATCCCCCTATGCTTCACATATCCTACATATTGTCATGAGTCTTGGTCACATCTCTCTGTAAGACATTAGTGACCTACTTGTGTAGATTTGTTTTTTCCTTGAAATTCATCCGATCAACATTCACTGATTGAATTTCACTTTTTTCAGTCTCTAGAACAACCAAATTCAATAGTCACTTTTGATATGGATTCTCTTCTAAACCATAGACTCTTATAATAGTAAACTTCTCAAAAAGGAACCAGTCTCCCACTTTGGTGGTCTTTTCCAAAGTCTTCCAGTTTGGTGGTCTTTTCCAATTGTAGAGACCCTTTGACTAAATGAATAATTATTACGAATATTTCATTTTGGATGATAAAGTCTAATTTATAGAAATAAAAGAGTCTTATATGGGAACTAATTATTATACTCATTTATTACTTCACACATATTGACCAAAGTTATTGAATGCCTATCTTATTGATGATATTTATATTCATATATAATATAACTTCAAATTGGCAACTTATTAATTAATTCATTAATAACCTAGACATTAGTAATTAATATGTTTATTGAACCATAATATTGGATTTGTGTTGGATATGTAGGCATAGCTAGAACATACATATCCCACACATAGACAATAATAACAAGTGTTGTTCCTTATATGCATATTTTTAAAATGTTCACAACTAATCATGCATACAAATAAATAAAGTTAATCAAACTTCAAATAATCCTCATTAAAGAAATAATAATAATTCAACATTCATCCATCTTTAAAATTGAATTATTATAATTTAAAGTAGGAACTATGTGAGGAAACAAGGAATCATAATGTTATGAGGGCCATGTGACCTAACACTAGTGATATATCCACTCATAGTAGAAAAATTTTCTAATGAAAACCCATATCATATCAGAGCTTTTATGTTAGAAACAACATGTTATTCCTACCTTCTAGTTTACAAAAACTCTTTATAAGTATTGATATTTCATTGAATTTCGATTTAATAGTATTTTTAATGGTATATCAATGTTCTCTGGAGTGATCTCCTTTAGTATTCTCAAATGATTTAGCCAAGAATTGTCATCTTTATGCCAACCCCGATTAAGCCATGTGTGGCTTTTACTGGAGTTTGAAGAGATCATAGGTAGCATATTTTCTTTCATGTTAGTAGTCTCTTGTGCCTGTACATTAGTTACCTAGTTTTAGTCATTCTTTTAATGGAGAAATAACTAATTATATGAGGATAGGATAGGTTGTATAATATTAATTATAAGATTATAAATTATAAACACTTTTGAATTTTCTCAGTATTTCTCCATGATTATATAGAAATGATACAACCCAAATCTTCAAATCCATATATAATATAAAAAGATTGATGAGTGTCTCAAAAGGGGTTTATTTTTTTCCTAGAGACAAAATTCATACGATTTACAATTGTTTTCAAGGTCAACAACAAATAAACTCAAAAATATATCAAGCAAGGGACAAGTAGGGAGTTTATAGTTAAGAAATACCTTAGTGGAAATATGGTTCATTTATGTAACAATTAGGAATAAATCCCTTGGTGGAAATCCCTTAGTTTATAGTAAAATTAGGTTCATTTATGTATCCCTTAGTGGAAATCCCTTCGTTTATAGTAAAATTAGGTCCCTTTATATAACTTTAGGTGACCATAAAATATTTCATAGTTATGTATTTAGTTCAACTATATCCGCAACTATCCAGCAATTTGTCCTTAAATCTCTCAAGTGATCCAAATATATAATATAGCATTTGCACAGTTCATATGTTATATAATATAACATTATCAAAAATATTACATTTTCTCCACCTCATATTAATTTATATTAGGAATACGAACAACCCTCAAACCCATCCCATGTAACATGACAATATAGGAATTAGTATAAAAACTCAATGACATTTAAACAGTGCTAATGGGAAGTTTAAAGCAATGGCATATAATCCATGTTCATGCAAGACCTTCACCTCGTTGTGATTAAAACATGCATGTCTGAGGTTATAAAGATTAAACTCTTTGTTTTGGGGATTCTAATGCATTACATTATATGTGGTATTTGTGGATCCAACCATAGGGAACCTTTACTTGGAATCTTAAAGAAATGTTCTAATACGTTTTTCTAGTGGATCCAACCATAGGAAATATTTAATGAATCCACTTGTTTGTTGTTTTTTTGAATTGATATCCCTTGGAGAACCAAACTTCTGATTTCAATAACTTATTTGTGTGGATTTTATTGATTATTATGAAAATATTGTGGTTTTATCTTCTGTCCCTTATTCCTTTAGTCATCAGTCCTTGCCTAAGCAGTCCTCCATGAGCCGAATCGACGTTTGTCACTTCGGTGTTTAAAGACCTATAGATTCAAATGCCCTACTTTTTTGTGCGTGGATGATGGGTGAAGGATAAGTATTTTCCATGTTGTCTATGGAACCCTTACTTATCTTTTAGTTGATTTTTTCATGGATGAATGTCTATTCTTTTCATCTTCTTCTTTGTTGTGCATTGTAAATGATAAACATCTTATTTGAATGACAGTCCCTTGGTGAACCCAACTTCTAATTTCAATGACTTCTGTGTGTGGATTTTATTGATTATTATGAAAAGATCGTGGTTTTATATTCTTTCACTTATCCCTTCAGTCATTAGTCTATGCCTGAGAAGTCGACCAATAGTTGAATCAACAGTCGTCACTTCGGTGTTTAAAGACCTATAGATTCAAATTCCCTTCTTTTCTATTCATGGATGATGAGTGAAGGATAAGAATTTTTCATGTTGTCTATGGACCCCTTACTTATCTTTGAGTTAGTTGATTCATGGGTGAATGTCTAGTCTTTGTGTCTTCTTCTTTGATCTGCATTGTGAATAATAAACCTCTGAGTTGAATGACAGTCCCTTGGCGAAACCAACTTCTGATTCCAATGACTTCTATGTGTGGGTTTTATTGATTATTATGAAAAGATTGTGGTTTTATATTTTGTCACTTATCCCTTTATTCATTATTTCATGCCTGAGAAGTCGACGAGTAGCTAAATCAACGATTGACACTTCGGTTTTTAAAGTCCTATGGACTCAAATGCCCTGCTTTTTTGTGCATGGATGATGAGTGAATGATAAGAATTTTTCATGTTGTCTATGGACCCCTTACTTATATTTGAGTTGATTGATTCATGTAAAGACCCCATGATTACGACTACAAGCGATGCGTAAGGTGGAATTTTTTTTTTTTGTAGTTTTTATCTGTGATTGATGCAAAGGGAAACTTTTAAAGCTTGCAAGTTTTGAGAATCCTAGAGTTGGGTATTTCTCTTCATTATTATATATTTTTTATTTCCGTTCAAGAATTTTTCTAGTGTAAATACCACAAGAGAAGGGAGAGTACTTAATACATTTTTTTTAAGTGAAACAACTTATCCTGCATCTACTTTCTAGTTGAAGCTAAGAATACTAAAAAAATTGGAAACTACTTGACATTGTGCAAAGGTTACTTAAATTGTTTAAGGTTAGTTCACCTTTAAATGAATATGGCTATTTACACTTTAAAATGTGAAAGCTAGACTTTGGGACCCTTGGTTGTTTTACATAATATGCTACAAGAAAAATAAGAATTGTCATAAAGTGGAAAAATACATGTCCTCTTATTATAGATACAGTTCTCAACTCTAAAATAATTCTCATATACATGAACAAATAGGAAAGTCGTGTTAATTTTAAAGGAAAAAGCAATTTCTTCTTCTCTTTTTCTATTTGATTAATATATTAGCATTATAGACAATCCTTTGTTAAGGATAAGTATAAGGATTAACTAAAAATGCATAATTGTTATGGTCCCTAGTATTTAAGGATAAACTAGGATGTAGCACATCATCATCAAATCCACCATAAATTTAATATTGTTAATTGTAACTGATAAGTACAAATTAGAAATTACGAACTGTCTGTAATTAAGGAAGGTTATCGAAACCGATTGAAGACGGTTATGGTCTGTTGAAGGATGCTAACAAATGCAGTTTTGATTATTTAAAATCAGGAAAAATAGCTACACAAACATGATAGATAGGCATGGCATTGCGGTCATTTAATGGAACACAGTCAGAACCAAATTCCCGACAGTAAATCGTGGACATAATACAACCTTTAAAATGGAAATCTAAGTAACAAAATTCGTTACATAAATGCAAACTTAATCCACGGAACCGTAGAGCCAACGATCAGGAAAGAAAATGCCAGACTGGATTCTTACAATTTATGTCATTGACAAATAGGTAAAACACTGTACCAAACACACCATAATGGATTTCTATACTTTCTTTCATTAATGAAATAAGAAAATGTTGTACAAACATTAGCAACTGCAGTACACCAATGGTGGCAATTCAAGCCCATTCAATAGCAACTCCCTCAAAATTAAATGGCAAGACACAGTCATTCTAGCAACGCCATAGACATCAATTAAGGGGCAAACATGGTCAATCAATAGCATACTTAATCAACTTCAAGGAAATTTGTTGTGCTACTTGATGACAATTCATGGTCATTAACTGGAAATAACAAAATCAAGCAATATGTGTAGGAAGGGATACATAAGTTTGCTGAGGTTAACCATTTGATAAAAAACACCCAGAAGTAAAAAGGGATTTGTTGCACTCACATAAACATTTTCTACAATAAATATTTGCTACATAGTAAACATTCATTATACACCCCAGTCGCTACAATGATTATTCATTGTACCTGCATCACATTCTCTATACCAAGAACATTTKCTAACCTACAATGAACACAATCAATAAAATCGGAGTAGGAAGCAGCCATTTGTGTTGACCCAAGCCATGTTAGACYAGTGGTTGATAAAAGAAGGAAGATATGGGCTTCATAATTAGCTTATTTTGAGGAGGTTCAAGGTGAGATATGGATGTGCATATTTTGATGGGCGAGTAGCATAACAGAGTGGATAAGAATTAAGAAAAAAAAAACATAGGTGAAGCAAGCGTAAGKACCATCAACACCAGGGCAACCGCAGGCAAAATCATTCTCAAAGATTAGGTGCTGAAGTAAAACACAGTCAGGTAAATAAACCAATTGCAATGCAATCAAGTAGATAAAAGTATTGACTGCAGAGTATTAAAAAATAAGAATCCAATGGCTAAGGGAAGAGTATATTGYAGGCCAAGGATGTAAACATAAGGTAAAGTTTGGCAGAGTAAAAGGTATACCAGAAGAACAACACACAATAATTCTCCAGGAGAAGCCAAGAACGTAAACTTAAACCATTTACAGGATGAAAATTATAAAACACATAATTAATTTAAATCTTTTACATTACCAGGATATCAATAAAATTTTCCAATTGAAATTAGATCTGTTACATTATCAGGACACCAATAAAAATTTTAGAATGAATTTAAATCTTTTTTATAACCAGGATACCAATCCAACACAGCCAATAGTAAGAGAATGCAAGGATTCATTGGGATAAGTTATTGAAATGATCGCTCGGAAAACCAACACGATGCAAGAATTCCAAACGCAGAGGTACTTTTGCTAGAGGGCGCAAGACAACAAACTGCCAAGGAAAACTATAGAGGTAGACAACTGATAGGTTATTCCTTCGCTTCATCATCCTTGCAAAAAAAAGTAGGGCGTTGAGATCCATAGGTCTTTTAACGCTAAGGCGACGACCGTAGATCAGGCTCCTAGTCGACTGCTCAGGAGAGGACTAGTGAGATAGGGACGAAGGCTAAACAGCCACGAAGGTCACAATCAACACAACGAGGTGGTCAAGATGTGTGGGGAAATGAAGCCATGGAAGTCAATCTATCATCGAGCTAGGCTAAGAAAATTTCAGAAAACCATCTAGAAAATCAGTTCACTTACCCAAGTAAAAATGCAGATTCAAGCATAAATTCTAAGACAATTTACCATACAAAATGAAGAAAGTGTACCGTTGCCTGTTCTGAGTGGACATCTTGCGTGCTCCTTGTAACTCTTGCTTTCTGACTGATGCGACTTCACCGGTACCTCCCAACCAATGCTAGGGTACTCTTCTTCCCCCTTTGATGCAAGAGCATCGTTCAACTTCCAAGCGAGCCAGCGCGTGGAAAGAATGTACAGCTGGACAAGCCAACAAACTTCAGATTTTGAATTTTACCTTGGAATTGTTGCGCCGCCATTTAACAAAAGGCATTCAAAGCCGGGCGCACTTGTATTATGTTATAGATAGGAAGGCATTTAAGACTATTAAGGTTATTAGATAGAAATTTATTGTAGATTAGACAGTCACCGTTCGAGAGGGAAAACGGAGTATAGACACCCTCCCTTGTATCATTGTAAGGGAATTTTTTTTTTTTCAAGCATTAGGATTGAGAGAAAGCAGAGAGCTTGTGAAGAACCTCCATGTACAGTTATTGAATTAATAGGAAGAGCCTTGATTCAATTCCGTGGACGTGTTTGATCTTTGTGTGTTGTTGATATTGTGCCTTTGCATGTTTGCTTCTTTTTATGCTTATCTGTTATATGATGCTTATGTGATTGCATATCAGGTTCGAAACCTGAGAAAATGAAGSAATGAGTTTCAATCGTTTCTCTATTTAGGCCAGGAGATTCCTGCATAGAGTGCAGTCGAATTCCTCCGCATAGAGTGTGTCAAAGAGGCTAAACAGTTGAACTTTCATTCTCACTTCGTCAGAGTTGAGTTGAGTTATTCGAGTCGTGCAGGTGAGTGCAGGTCGAATTGAAGCCACATAATCAAGTCTGGGGAAGGAATTCATTGATCTCTGTTGCAGGCGAGTGCACGAGGTTTGGAGAACTTCAATTGTTGAAGTGATCGAAGATCAAGCACAGGGAGTGTGTTCGAGAATCACTCTGAAGGAATCCAAGAAGAACAAAGCTCAGGAGGGATAGTTCCTTCAATTCACTGTGGAACCGACCCTAGTGGAGGTCACACAGAAGGAAGGTGTTAGAGCAGATATCTCTTCATAGAGGAAGAGAATCGACGACTTGAATTTGTCGTGAAGACTCACGAAGTCCTGTGGATCGTTGGATCTTGGAAAAAGGAGCGAGGAGGTTAACCCTCAGGCACAGGAAGGATCATTTGCCATCGCATATCGGCGAATCGGGGTTGGCAGGTGCAAGAATCCCATGCACGTTGAAATCGTGAAGTGCGATCCCCCGATTTGATCGGAGCCGTCGATCGCTGGAGGGACAGGTGGCACTAATCCGAAACATCGGAGTTTCGGCATTCGGGAGTTCCAACGGCAAGGGACTTGGTGTCGTGGATTCGCTATCCACGAAATCCCGAGGTTGATGTGGTAGCGTGGGACCCCGGAGGAATAGTGGAATACAGGTGGCGTACTTGCGTGGGATCATCGTTTTGATACTCGGGGATTTGAAATATAAGGGTTCGACATCGCGAGGGGCGATACCCCAAGGTTGACCGTTTACCATCGGGGATCGGGGTTTCGGTGTTTGATTGAACGAGGACAGTGTTGCAAGCCTCGCGACTTCACGAGACCTGATCTCTCGACATGCGAAAGGGGAGATTGCCGAGAAGACTGTGGGTAAGAACTCCCGAGGGAGTTGGAAGAGCTTGGACTCTTCGGGCCTAAGGGTGAAGAAGGTCCTGGTGGGGAGACCATGCCGTCGAGGGCAGGTAGGCATCACCCTTCGCCCCCTGAGCCACAAAGGGGCCACACACTCACTATCCAGAGATTTTGACTAGCTCCCAGCTCACCTAACAAGGTCGAGCTACCATTCCTCACCGATATGCGTATCCTAACTCCCACAAGTTAAGTCATCCAAGTAGATAATTCTGCAGTGTAACATTATGCAAACTGAAGACCCCCTAACCTCCATCTCCTCCCTTCAGTATATAGATTTTCATGGTTCCTTGATTTCCTAAAATCATGTTTAATTAAGTTTTTAAAATTTAATTCCTAAATATTCCTCCCCATACAAGTGTCACCCATCCCTTCCATTCCTACATAAATTAATTTCTTTAATTAATTAATTATCTTTATTTCCCTCAACCACCTAGAGTTACTCCTAGAATCACTCCTAGGTGTCCCCAATTATTCATATAGGTTTTAATGACTTTCCCCACTATTAAATTTCTAGTTTTGTTTAAATTAGAAAGCTCTTAAATAGTAGATGTTTTACTAAGTTTGACTTTCCTCTTTTTCCCCTTACGTTCCCTTTTTCCCTTTTTATGTTTACCTCTTTTCCTAGTTTCCTAAGCAGGTGTGGAGATTGACCCCTTTTTCCCTTTTCTCTTTTAATTGTATATATTAAATTATCATAAAATAATAAAACGATTGATTCCCTTTTTAAAATTTAATCCAATAGATTTTTTTTTGTTATGAATCAGTTTAATTTCTAACTCCCTTCGTGTTACAAGATTTAACAAAGAGTGTAATTATTATTTATGTTGTTTTTGATTATTATTATTATTTATTTATTTTTTAGAGAGATAAAATTTTACCACTGGCATAGTTTAGACTTAGACCTTAAATTTTTGTACTAGGCAACATTTAATTTAGGGAATTTGTTTTAAAAATAATTAACATGTTATTTGTCCTAAGGCCATCTAGGTTCATTCATCTATCATCAATGAAGCGACGTTCCCTTCAGGACACACTAGGTGCTCGAAGGGTGCCACCCGCTTTAATCTGTTTCCCTTGCGCGACATGCCCTTCAGGACACACTACATGCTCCAAGGTGCCACTCGCCTCTCTTCATTTTTCTTGCGTGATGTGCCTTTCAGGACACACCATGTTCTCCAAGGGTGCCACTCTCCTCTTGACTAACTTGGTAGACATCAAAAACCCCTGGAGTCAAAACTCTGTCAGGTGAACTTGTGGGAGACTAAGGCCCTCTAAGGAATAAGGCCCCCGCCTTATTGTGCGCCCCTTAGAATCATCATGAACAACTGTCACAGCTTGCCCTCACAACATCGTGGGTCATCTCAAACTAGGTAAATGCTAACCTACAGTTCGAGACATGGTGGGAGTGATAGTAGGTTGTGGAAGGGCTGTTGTCCACACCTCTCCCTAAACATCTCTAGTAGTCGTGCATGACCCCTTTACTCCACATGTGAGTCTGGTCGGAAAGCTATCGTTAGCCTGCATCATCAATGAATTATGTTAGAATATATCCATATCATATCATCTAATCAAAAGCACTAAAATCACAGTAAAAAAATCAAATCCCAATGGTACACTGCCCGACTCGATCTAGAGTCCAAGGGGTTTTGTTGATGCCTCTGCATCCTTGAGGTCCATAATCCCGCACAATCATTAAAACCGAGTCAATAGCACCTGTCTATGTCAATGCAGTAAAACAACATGTCATCAACCCATAACACCTCAAAATCTAAATGAAAAAGTTGTAATAGCATGATAATCTGGATCACTTGTGAGCAAGTGTCCTCAAAGAATAAGTTCCCTCAGTGCGCCAGAGCGAGATGTTACATACACCCCCTCTTGGTCTAAAATTCATCTCGAAGTTTCACAGTATAAGTGTCGAATAATGTGTATCACAGTATCATAATTCTATCTATTAAACAAAAATGGAAACTGTTGGCGCATAGCATATGCATCCTCCCAGGTCGCCAAGTGTGAACTATAATTGTCCCATTGGACCTTGACATGATCTACTGTTCAATGTCGTAGCTATCGAATGCGATGATCCAATATGCGGATCGGCTCAGCCATGAGCGCCACCTTGTCTGATACCTAGAAGGAACTCATGTCAATAACATGTGTAGAATCACTAATATAATGTCTCAAAACAGATACATGAGAAACATCATGCATACACCTCAAAGAATCCAGCAAGGCTAGTCGATAGGCCACGGGCCCCTTTCTCTCAAAAATATCAAAATGTCCCATGAACCTAGGAGAGATTTTAGCTCCCTTTCCAAACTTGATCGAACTCTTATGCAGTTTAACCCACAAGAATACTCGATCGCTGACCTCGTAACTACGGTCGGCACGATGCACATCGACATAACTCTTCTGTCGATCCTGCGCTTCTTTAATCCTTTGTCGTATTGTTTGCATTTTCTCTTCCATTTTTTGGATCGCTTTTAGTCCCACTAGGACCCTATCTTCAAGCTGATCCCAACTCAAAGGCATCTGACATGGTCACCCGTAAAGAAACTTGAAAGGTTCCATCTTAATGGTGCTTTGGTAACTGTTGTTGTAAGCGAACTCCACTAGTGGCAAGAATTCTTCCCAACACTTTTGCTGGTCGATCGCGTACATGCGCAACATGTCCTCCAAGGTCTGGTTCATTCGTTCAGTCTGCCCATAAGTTGGGTTCCCAAGGCCTCTTGGAAACTTGTCCAAAATCGTCCAGTAAACACCGATCCTCGATCAAATATAATCCTCCTAGGCACGCCATGCAGCGTGTGGTTGTAGTAATCCTGTTGGGTGTTTATGTTCATCCTTTACCTACTGACATTCTAGACAACTAGCCACATATTTGACTATGTCTACCTTCATTCCCTTTCAGAAGAATAAGGGTTTAAGGTATGCCCTCATCTTCGTGACTCTCGGGTGAGCCATGCAAACTTCTCTATGAGCCTCACTCAGGATCAACATCCTCAACTCGTTGTTCGGTGGTACGTAGATCCAATTTTTAAACCTCAATAAACCATCTCTATCAAATGAAAATCCTTCAGATTGTGGTACCATCATTATGTTTTGTTCGATAAAACCCTCCACCTCTTTGTACCGTTCATCATCACACTGTAAATTTAGAATCTTATCACGTAGATTCGTCTGAAGAGGTAGCACCAAAAAGATGCGCGGTCTCCGACTCAATGCGTCTACCACTTGGTTCACTATTCCTTTTATGTAAGTAATCTCAATGTCGTAAACACTAAGCAATTCCGACGAATGCCATTGTCGCACGTTTAGGTCGCTTTACATAAAGATGTGTTGTAGTCCACAGTGGTCAGTCTTTCGTTCAAATTTTCATCCAACAAGGTAGTTTCTCCAAACCTTCAAGACATACACGATGGCTAACAAATCCAAATCGTGTGTCACATACTTCTCCTCATGCCTTCTTAGTTTCCTCGAAATGCAAGCGATCACTCATCCATCTTTCATCAAGACTCTGCCTAAGCCTTCCTTGGATGCGTCAGTGCATACCAAGAAGTTCGCGTCCATGTCAGGGACCTTTAGTATCGATGTTGTTGTAAACAACTCCTTGAGCTTCTGAAATGCCTCTGCATATTTCTCGGTCCAAACAAAATTCTTGTTCTTCTTCTGCAAATCCATGATCGAATTTTCTATCTTTGAAAATCCCTCGATGAACCGTCGATAGTATACTACTAAACCCATGAAGCTAAGAACTTTTGGAACATTCGTCGGCGTAGGCCATTCCATAATATCCTCGACCTTGGCTCGATCCATGACGATGCCTTTGTCAGAGATGACATGCCCTAAGTAGTGAATCTTTGATTGATAAAACGATTATTTGGACAACTTCCCATACAATTTGTGCTCTCGTAGACACTGTAGTACCAAGCACAAGTGCTCCTCATGCTCCTCCGTCGTCTGAGAGTAAATCGAAATATTGTCAATGAATACTTGGATGAACTTGTCCAAGTACTTACGGAACACCCCATTCATCAAACTCATAAATACCCCAAAGTGTGACATCCCACTCTGGTGCACAGAGAAAACTTATTCTTTGAGGACACTTGCTCGCAAGTGATCTGGACTTTTACGATATTAAAACTCTTGTCCTTGATTATGATGCCTAATGATAGATTACATGATGTTTTACTGCCTTGACATAGACAGGTGCTATTGACTCAGTTTTATTGAGTGTGTAGGGTTTTTGGACCTTGAGGATGCAGAGGCATCGATGGAACCCCTTGGAATCCGGATTGAGTCAGGGAGTGTGCTATTTGGGTTGATTTATTTACTGTGATATTCATTGATTTGATGATTGATGTGGACATGTTCTGACACAATTATTGATGATGTAGACTGACGATAGCTTGCCGACCAGACTCACATATGGAGTAAAGGGGCCAACATGATTTCCAGAGAGGTTGAGGGAGAGGTGTGGATAGCAGCCCTGCCACAGCCTACTAGCACTCCCGCCATGGCTCGAACTATAGGTTAACGATTACCTAGTTCGAGAGGATCCACGATGCCATGAGGGCAGACTGCGACAGTCGCTCATGATGATTCTAAGGGGTGTGCAATAAGGCAGGGGCTTTATTCCTTAGAGCCCTTAGTCTCCCACAAGTTGACCTGGCGAAGTGTTGACTCCAAGGGTTATAGATGTCTACCAATCAGTCAAGTTGGCGAGTGACACCATTGGAGCACGTGGTGCATCTTGAAGGGCACTTCATGCAAAAGAAACAACCAAGGTGAGTAGCACCCTTGCAGCACGTGGTGCATCCTGAAGGGCACGTCGCATTGATGTTGAGGAAGGAACAAACCTAGATGGCCCTAAGACATTTAACACCTTAATAAATTCTTAAAACGACTTCCCAAAATAATGGTCGTCCAGTTCGTAATCTAAACCTAAGTCTAAAACTTCTCTAGGGTAAAATTTTGTTTAGCCTTAAGAAAAAGACCCTATAAAAATAAAAATAAAGATATAAACTAAAACCCACTTAAGTCTTCTTAAATTTAGAGGGTAAAATGATGAGAGGAATAATTTAATTAGAATCCATGGTTTTAAATTGTAAAGAGGAAATAAATTATTTAACTTGTGTAAGTATAAAAAGATTTTAAATTAATAATAAAGGGAAAAGAGTAAATAGCGCAACTCCCATTTTGGCTCTAATAAAAGGGGAAATAAGGGAATAATAAGAATTAGGAAACTAAGTAATGGAGGAAACATAATTAAGGAAAGTTGGGAACTTATGGTAAAAAACGAGGTCAACATAGTAAGGAATCTGCAATTAAGAACCTTCTAATTTGAGCTAATTAAGCAACTTCATTTTTAGGGAAATTATTTAAAACATGTAAGGGGATCTAGGAACACCTAGGAGGAAATTTAGGAGAAACTCTAGGTGGGTGAGGGAAATGAGTAATTTATTAATTTAAAGAAAAAAATTATTTGAGGAAAGAGGGGGATGGATGACACTTGTGCGAAGGAGAATATTTAGAATATTTTTATTAAAACTTAATTAAAATGTGATTTAGGGAAAGTTGGAGGTTGGAAAAACTCTATAAAAGAGAGGGAAGATGAGGAAGAAGGGGATTGGCTGTGAGCGTAATGTTACGCTGTCGGAATCGTGACTTGACTGATTACTTGTGGAGAGTTGGGATTTTCCAGCTCGGATAAGAGTGGTAGCTTGGCCTTGCGAGGTGAGTTGGGAAGCTAGACATACCACATGGATAGTGTGTGGCCCCTTTGCAGCTCGGGGGGCTAAGGGGGAAGTAGAGTACCCCTAGTGATTGGCTGGGAGGTATCGGTGAGGTCTCGACGGTCGACGAGCGGGAGCAGCAAGGAGCGCGCAGATGTCATCGGAGCAGGCGAATAGGCAAAGGTATGTTTTTATTTGGTTGAATGATAGACTGTGTAGGAGGTATGACTTATATATGTAGGTGTAATATTAGTGGTGGTAAATAGTTCCATTGTGCAGGGAACCCATCCCTCTAAGATGTTGATTTGCTTTAAAATTTATATGCTGAACTGTCTTCGAAATTTTGTGTCTGAAAATTCTTATGACTGTAATCATACGTCTGATTGATAAGACTGGATTTTTACATGCCTAAATAAAATTCTGGAATGTTAGATTGTTTTCTAAACCAAAATTAACATATTGAGTCAATGAGTTTGCGTGTTGCTTAAATTCCCGAGGTTATATGTTGTATGTGACTAAGTCTACATGTATGCAATGCCCTAGTGTCTGATTTGATTGCTATGCACTTTAAGATCAATTGGGTGTAGTGAAATTTTGGGTAA
Source organism: Picea mariana (assembly GCA_032191745.1). Classification (NCBI taxonomy): domain Eukaryota; kingdom Viridiplantae; phylum Streptophyta; class Pinopsida; order Pinales; family Pinaceae; genus Picea; species Picea mariana. The sequence continues at coordinate 63,336 of JASDQU010500938.1, read as the reverse complement.
TGACGTTTCATTAGATTTTGGTGATGAACCTTGAATTGAAAATTTTCTCTAAAATTTTCTTATTATAGTATAATCAGAACTAGCCATAATGCCTATGTTAATTAAGTTACTTGCCTCTGTTGTATGCGAGTTAATAAATTCCTTTTTCTGTTGTCACTTACATCTACAATTGAAGTCATTTACCTCCAATTTCACACGGATAAGAAAAATAAATATTGATTTCATTCTTGATGGGTAAATGGCAATTTTGTCTTGTTCCCATTCATCTCTGGCTGTTTCTTTGCAAAATTTAGTTTTTGGCATTCTCAACTGTGAGTTTAATTCTGAGTTTTCGTCTCTGAAATTGTTTTGGCCATTTGCCTGGTAAATGGGTTGTTGAAGATAACTCTGCTGGAATTTTGTTGTGTTGGGATACAGTGATTTTTGTTCCTGAAAAATGCACCCTCTTCCCATGGCTTGTCTCTTGAACATCTTTCCCAATCCCTTACATGTCATGATTCGTTAAAGAGACTAGCTCCTGTGTACATCACTTGCACACATCGATGACACTGTGTGCCCTAGGTTCAACCCCGTGAAGCTATGGACTTCCACTCTGCCAATCTTAGCCAAATTTTAGAACTCGTCCTGTTGGCCATCGTTCTATCCTATATTTTACCGATAATACTACTACTGATTATGGAATTAAAACTATAAAATGGAAATCTGCTCTGGCTTTCGTTTTGTTAATTTGTTCCGGCAAATTTTCGTTCTAGCAAATTCTTTATTCTGATTAGTTGAGGAATTTCGATCTAGCAGTTCGATCTGTCTTCTCTATATTTTTGTTTGTCATTTCCATTGGGTGACTATCCAGAACCCAGCTTCTTTTTAAATCCACCCAAATTGTTGAACCCGCAGCGAATCGGATGTTGGCTTGACCGTGTAAGCGTGGCACCCTATTTGAGGGCGTAATGCCCCATGGCGGTGGCGCATGGGTAGTTGTGGTTATAATGGTTGGGGAAAGTCCCGGGGTCAAACCTGCGGGCTTCTCCTCTATACACATATATGCACACGATTTGTTATATCATATGGATGGTGCAATTTTTGGATTATATATGACATGGTTTAATATATATGACAACCTTCCTGTTTCCCCCCCCCCCCAGCCTTACAGACTGGTTATTCACCAGTTCTTACCTACAACTTCTCACCCATTTTGACAGCACGATTAGAATTATGTGGCGTTTCGCTTGTACCTCTGAAATCTTTACTCTGCCTCACAGTAAATTTCATTTATGAATTAAGGTAGTAAAATTCTTTAATGATTTTGGTAGTACGTCTAGAGTTGAGTATAATTTGGGTTCTCGGTGATTAAGAACAAGTTAATAAAAAGGGGATGGGGGTTATATAATGCAGTTTGGTTTTAGTGTTATAAAAAGGAAGAGTTTTATTTCCCTTTCCATAGAATCTGGATTCTTTATATGTTCTATTGAATGTAATGTAATGTGATGATATGTTAATGGAATGTAATAAATGTTTAGGTAATGTAATGTTAATGTAAATGGAATGTTAGTGGTTTATGTTAATACCATTATTTATAGGATGCTAACTTCCAATACTGTCATTGTTCACGATAATGTTAGTGTAGTGTAATCTTTTAAATATATATTTTGTCATTAGGGTAATGTTAAGGATGGTATCCCTTATGGTTTAGTTATTATAGTTTAGACACTCTAGTTGTAATATTTCACAAATAAAAAGGAGGTGGGGTAATATGGTTATCATGTATGGAAAGGGGTATTGTGTCTTTATGGTTCTTTGATAACACATAGATGCATTGAAATTGGAATTTCACAGGGTTAGCGTGATATAAGATGTGTTTGATGTTTAAATCTTAATTATGGTTGGTAGGCATTATAATGCAGCCCTTACTCCCTTATTTCTTTAATGGATTTTTGGTATTTAATTCTTAATTTTTCACTTAAGTAAAATGGCTCATTTCCTCAAAATGCATAGCAAGCTACCTAGGAGTTGAACTGATTACATGAGTGGAATCGTCGTTAAATGATGCCTGACTTAAATGATATTAACCTTAATAAGTTACTAAACGTATTTAGAAGAGTCCTATGAAATTTCAATTGAAGTTGTGCCCATGTGGTTCTGGTTGTTCTTCATCAGTTTCCTATTGCTCAATTGGCTTTTTTTTTTATTGTGTATTGTGTTTTTCTGTGTTGCCCTTAATTCTGGCGGCACCCTTATCCGATGGGTTCCTTCTGCAGGGTGCTTTTATTTGATTGGATTAGGGTTGGGCTGTTAAACTTAGGGTTAATAAAGTTGTTGTTTATTTATATGCTGACATTTAGGGTCAGGTTAATTTCAGGGTTAGTACTATAATTGGAATTGTCCAAACTCACAGTTGTATGATATCAGACTCTTCGATATGATAAATCTAGTCGCTCTGTATATAAGTCTGTGTGTGTGATTATTTTCTATGAAAATAATCCAGTGACGTATCAAGAGTCTCGAGCCCTTTAAAGGTAGGGTTTCCACTCTTGCAACACACCTCTAAGGTCGTATCAGTAGTCGTAGGCTCTTTAAGGGCAGAGTTCCCACCACTACGACCTCCTGACAGAGATTACTAGTTTTTGTCTGAGCAGTCGGCCAGGAGCCTATCTGACATTCTCTCTCTCTGGAGYAGAGAACTAAGATTAAATTCCCTGCTTTCCTGTGCAAAAATAGTAAAATCTACTACTATGGATTCTTCCATCTGTGTTTGTACTGTACATAACACACTGTGTCATTTAATGCTTGCAGTTACTTGTTGTGTGCCTTATGTCTATGGTCATTTAATGCTTGCAGTTACTTGTTGTGCGCATTATGACTTCTTATTGTGATCATCATGGTTTCATCTTGTTAGTCATCRGGTGGCGAAGTAGAGCCGAATATGTTTGTTTCCCTTATACGCGTGCACAAACTTGTTAAAAACACACACACAAAAAAAAAAAAAAAAAATTCCACTTGTTATATGAGGTTTGTAGTAGTGACGAACGGGAGGTTCGTTACACAAAGACATTTGTAAGTCCAAATGGTAAAAAAATAAACTCATAGTTTCCAAACCTCGTCTTAAAGGTGGTCTTAGAGACATCATCTTCCTTAATCCATAACTAGTGGTATCCTGATCGCAAGTCAATCTTTGAGAACACCGTCACGCCCTTCATTTGATCGAACAAATCATTAATCCCCGGCAATCGATATTGATTTTTTATCATTTCCTCGTTCAATTGATGGTAGTCTATGAAGATCCTTCATGACCCATCTTTCTTTCATATGAAAATAACAGACGCACCCCATGGTGACACGCTTGGACGTATCAGTCCCAGGTCCACCAACTCCTTCAGTTGCATTTTCAACTCTTGTAACTCCGGGGTCGACATCCAATAAGGTGTTCTTGCTATCGGTTCAGTCCCCAGCTTTAGGTCTATGATAAACTCCAATTCCCTCTTCGGCAACATCTCAGGTTACTCCTCTAGAAAGATGTCTACAATATCTCTCACCACCAGAAGGTGTTCTAGACCTTCTGCTACTCCCTTCTCTTTTAATGCAAGGATTGCATAAAGCTTACATCCCTTGCACATGCTCTATGAAAGATGCAAGGAAGAAATGAACCTCAGGAAAAATCCCTAGTTTTGGCCTGTAATCACACGTATTTGTCCCTCGTCATCAACCAAACTGAACCATTTTGTCTTATAGTTGAGTATCACCTCATGCGATTTCAACCAATCCATACCAATCACGACGTCATAAGATCCTAAGATCGCGACGTACAGGTCGACCTTCATGACAAACTCTCCCAAGTTAAGGATACAACTTGTAACCTTTCCTCCAACCTTTTGTTTATCTCCTGAGGCCATCTCTATGAAGATAAACTCGTTCTGTTTGACTACCTTTGCCTTGATTCGTTTTAGCACTGCACTAGAAATGAAACTCTCGATAGCACCGGGATCTATTAAAATACTAAGGGTCTGGTCAGCGATGGTACCTATCATCTTGAGCACAATCGACTGATGCTTTACTTGGCGATTATTCACCGCTATATGAATCCAATGTGCCTTGCCCATATCTCACATAGTAGTGGGTCCAACTGATCTAGATGCTCTAGTCCTCTCCACGAGGCAGTCGCACTGGTAGTGTGGATCCCCACACGTCGAACACCCCTTCTTCAACCCAGTAGTCCTGGTACCCGAAGTAGAAGATGGTGGCCCACCAGCCTAGAATCCTGGTCTGTTCTACTAAATAGGCCTAAACGGTTGCTGCTGTGGTCAAGATTGCTACTCATGTTGTGGTCCCTGATAATGTGTTCACTGCTGAGGTATTAGTTATTGAGTTGTAGTGAAAGTGGATCCCCTCTGGAAGCCATGATATCCCGACATATGTTTGGCTGGTGTTTGATGCTATAGTTCATCGGATGACACCTGCCCTGTTGGTCTCGTTGGAGCCCTGGTCTGACCTCCACTGATAAGCTCCTCTTATGCTATGAGGGCCTTTTGGATGACATCATGCAAGGTTTGAGGCACCAAAATCCTAACCTTTGCATGTATGTTGTCCTTAAGGCCAAACACAAACCTGTGACCTTAAGTTTCTCAGTGTTAAGGTGCGGAGCATATCGAAGCAACTCCATAAAACGGGCCTCGTACTCAGGTACCGTATGACCACCCTGTCGTAACGCATTGAACTCACTGAGCTGACTCTCAATGAATTCCTTTGAAAGGTACCTCTCTCGGAATCATTCCTTGAACAATTCCCATGACACATCTTCGACGGCCACGTTCAACTGTGGTAGCAGCGTCTTCAACCATAGAAGAGTACTCCCCTTTAGTTGAAAGACCACCATGCAGACCTTCATGTTGGAGGTATAATTGTGAAGTGCAAAGCACATTGCCATATTCTCCAACCATGCCTTGGCGACTGCGTCGTCCGGGGAACCAAAGAACTCAGGAAATTTGACCTTCTTGAGTTCACGGTGAATGCTTCCAGTACTAATCAGAGCGTGCGACAGAACCTTAGGGGGCACTGATGCTCTAGCCTCATCTCTGTGAAAACGGTTGATCAATGCATCAGACATGTGAAAAAAATATGTCATCATTCCGACCACATCACCAAATGCTATCTGCTCGTGTTCAACAACCTGCTCGTCTCCCTGGGGGTTAGATCACTCAGGTGTGGATGCTACTGGAGGTGTCATGCCTCCTCCCCTAGAACCCCATCGCCTGCCTCTGTGGCGTCCTCTAACCATGATTACCTGCACGCATACAAGTCAACTCAATTAGTAACCTTATAATCAAATCATATCAACGTAAGGCGTAGCAATCACAAGTCACGGTTTGAACCCACTCTAATACCATGTGTAAAGACCCCATGCGTACGACTACAAGTGATGCAGAAGGTGGCAATTTTTTTTTTTTGTACTTTTTATTTGTGACTCGTGGAAAGGGCAAGTTTTCAAGCTTGCAAGTTTTGAGAATCCTAGAGTTGGGTATTTCTCTTCATTATTATATTTTTTTTTTTTTGGTTAAGAAGTTTTCCAGTGTAAATACCACAAGAGAAGGGAGAGCACTTAATACATTTTGTTTAACTGATACAACTTATCCTCTATCTACTTTCTGGTTGAAGCTAAGAATACTCAAAAATTTGGAACCTACTTGACATTGTGCAAAGGTTACTTAAATTGTATAAGGTTAGTTCATCTTTAAATGAATATGGCTATTTACACTTTAAAATGTGAAAGATAGACTTTGGGACCCTTGGTCGTTTTACATAATATGCTACAAGAAAAATAAGAATTGTCATAAAGTGGAAAAATACATGTCCTCCTATTATAGATACAGTTCTCGACTCTAAAATAATTCTCATATACATGAACAAATAGGAAAGTCATGTTAAGTTTAAAGGAAAAAATAATTTCTTCTTCTCTTTTTATGTTTGATTAATATATTAGCATTATAGACAATCCTTTGTTAAGGATAAGTATAAGGATTAACTAAAAATGCATAATTGTTATAGTCCCCAGTATTTAAGGATAAACTAGGATGTAGCACATCATCATCAAATCCACCATAAATTTAATACTATTAATTGTAACTGATAAATAGAAATTAGAAATTATGAACTGTACAGAATTAAGGAAGGTTATCTAAACCGATTGAAGACAGTTAAGCCTCATTGAAGTTTGCTAACAAAGGCAGTTTTAATCATTTAAAATTAGGAAAAATAGTTTAACAAACATGCCACATAGGAATGGCATTGCGGTCATTTAATGGAATGCAGTTAGGACCAAACTACCGACAGTAAATCATGGACATAATATAGCCTTTAAAATGGCAATCTAAGTAATAAAATTCATTACATAAATGCAAACTTAATCCATGGAACCACAGAGCCAATGATCAGGAAAGAAAACACCAGATTGGATTCTTACAATTTTTGTCATTGACAAATAGGTAAAATGCTATACTAAACACACCAGAATGGATTTCTATACTTTCTATGATTAATTTAATAAGAAAATGATGTACACACATCAACAAATGCAGTACACCAATGGTGCCTATTCAGACCCATTCAACAACAATGCCCTCAAAATTAAATGGCAAGATGCAGTAATTCCAACAACGACAAAGACATCAATTGAGGGGAAAACGTGGTCAATCAACAACATACTTAATCAAATTCAAGGAAATTCGTTGTGCTACTTGACGATAGTTCATGGCCGTTAATTGGCAATAATAAAATCAAGCAATCTGTGCAGGAAGGGATAGGTAATTTTGTTGAGGTTAACCACTTGATTAAAAACGCCCATAAGTAAAAAGGGATTTGTTGTACTCACATAAACATTTGCTACAATAAATGTTCGCTACACAGTAAACATTCATTATACACCCCAATCGCTACAATGATTATTCGTTGTACCTCCATCACATTCTCTATACCAAGAACATTCGCTAACCTGCAATGAACATGATCAATAAAATCAGAGTAGGAGGCAACCATTTGTGTTGACCCAAGCCATCTTAGACCGGTGGTTGATAAAAGAAGGAAGATACAGTATTCATGATTATCTTAGCTTGAGGAGGTGAAAGGTGATATACGGATGTGCATATTTCGATGGGTGAGTAGCATAACAGGGTGGATAAGAATTAAGAAAAAAAAAACAAAGGTTAAGCAAGGGTAAGGTCCGCCAACACTAGGGAAACTGCAGGAAAAATCATTCTCAAAGATTAGGTGTTGAAGTAAAATGTAGTTAGGTAAATAAACGAATTGCAATGCAATCAAGTAGATAAAAGTATTGACTGCAGAGTATTAAAAGCTAAGAATCCATTGGCCAAGGGAAGAGTATATTGCAGGCCATGGATGTAAACGTAAGGTAAAGTTTGGAAGAGTAAAAGGCATGCCAGAAGAAAAACACACAGCAATTTGCCAGAAGAAGACAAGAATGCATACTTAAACCATTTCCAAGATGAAAATTATAAAATACAAACTTAATTTAGATATTTTACATTACCAGGATATCAATAAAATTTGCTAACTAAAACTAGATCTGTTACATTATCAGGACACCAATAAAAACTTCAGACTGAATTTAAATCTTTTTCATCACCAGGATACCAATCCAACATAGCCAATAGTAACAAAACACAAGGATTCATTGGAATAAGTATTGAAATGATCGTCGGGAAAACAAACACGACACAAGAATTCCAAATGCAGAGGTACTTTTGCTAGAGGGTGCAAGACAACAAACTACCAAGGACAACTACAGAGGTAGACGACTGATAGGTTCATCCTTTTCTTCATCATTCTCGCATAGAAAAGCAGGGCATTGAGATCCATAGGTATTTTAATGCTAAGGTGACGACCATAGATCAGGCTCCTTGCCGACTGCTCAGGCAAGGACTAGTGAGCTAGGGACAAAGGCTAAACAACCACGAAGGTCACAATCAACACAACAAGGTGGTCAAGACATGTGGGGAAATGAAGCCATGGGAGTCAATCTATCATCGAGCTAGGCTAAGAAAATTTCAAAAAAACATCTAGACAATCAGTTCACTTACCCAAGTAAAAATGCAGATTCAAGCATAAATTCTAAAACAATTTACCATACAAAATGAAGAAAGCGTATCGTTGCCTGTTCTTAGTGAATGTCCTGCATGCTCCTTGAAAATCATACTTGCCGATCAGTGTGACTTCGTCGGCACATCCCAGCCAATGCTAGGGGTACTCTTCTTCCCCCTTCACCCCCTGAGCCACAAAGGGGCCACACACTCACTATCCAAAGATTTCGACTAGCTCCCAGCTCGCCTCACAAGGCCGCGCTACCACTCGTCATTGAGATGGGTATCCCAACTCCCACAAGTTAAGTCAACCAAGTAGATAATTCTGTAGCGTAACATTACGCAAACCAAAGACCCCCTAACCTCCATATCCTCTCTTCATTATATAGAGTTTCGTGGTTTTTTACTTTCCTAAAATCATGTTTAATTAAGTTTTTAAAATTTAATTCCTAAAAATTCCTCCCCATACAAGTGTCACCCATCCCCTCCATTCCTCCATAAATTAATTTCTTTAATTAATTAATTATCTTTATTTCCCTCACCCACCTAGAGTTACTCCTATAATCACTCCTAGGTGTCCCTAGTTTCTCATACAGGTTTTAATGACTTTCCCCACTATTAAATTGCTAGTTCAGTTTAAATTAGAAATCTCTTAAATGGTAGATGCTTTACTAAGTTTGACTTTCCACTTTTTACCCTTACGTTCCCTTTTTCCCTTTTTATGTTTATCTCTTTTCCCAGTTTATTAATATTTTAGATATTCCCTCTTTCCCCCCTTTTTTTTTGAACTCAAAAAGGCAGGTGTGAAGATTAACCCCTTTTTCCCTTTTCTCTTTTAATTGTATATATTAAATTATCATAAAATAATAAAACGATTCATTCCCTTTTTAAATTTTAATCCAACAATTTTTTTTTTGTTATGAATCAGTTTATTTTCTTACTCCCTTCATGTTACAAGATTTAACGAAGAGTGTAATTATTATTTATGTTGTTTTTTTATTTTTATTTTTATTATTATTATTATTATTTTAGAGAGATAAAATTTTACCATGACATAGTTTAGACATAGACCCTAAATTTTCGTATTGGGCGCCATTTAATTTAAGGAATTTGTTTTAAAAATACTTAACACGTTATTCATCCTAAGGACATCTAGGTTCATTCATCTATCATCAACAATGCAATGTGTCCTTTAGGACGCACTAGGTGCTCCAAGGGTGCCACCCGCCTTAATTTGTTTCCCTTGCGTGACGTGCCCTTCAAGACACACTACGTGCTCTAAGGTGCAACTCGCCTCTCTCTATTTTTCTTGCGCGACCTGTCCTTTAGGATGCACCACGTGCTCCAAGGGTTCCACTCGCCTCTTGAATAATTTGTTAGAGATCAAATGCAACATCCCGCTCTGGCGCACTGAGTGAACTTATTCTTTGAAGACACTTGCTCGCAAGTGATCCAGATTGTTATGATATTAAAAAATTGTCTTTGATTATGMTGCGTCATAGGTGGATGACATGTTGTTTTACTACATTGACATAGACAGGTGCTATTGACTCAGTTTTACTGAGTGTGCAAGGTTTGGACCTGGAGGATGTAGAGGCATCGATGGAACCCCTTCGACTCTGGATCGAGTCAGGGATTGTGCTATTGGGGTTTGATTGATTTACTGTGATATTAGTACATTTGATTAGATGATATGATGTGGACATGTTCTGCCATGATTATTGATGATGGAGGCTGACGAGAGCTTGCTGAGATGACTCACATATGGAGTAAAGGGGCCATGCACGACTACTAGAGAGGTTGAGGGAAAGGTGTGGACAATAGCACTACCACAACCTACTAGCACTCCTGCCGTGGATCAAATTGTAGGTTAACGATTACCTAGTTTGAGAGGACCCACGATGCTGTGAGGGAAGACTGTGACAGTCGCTCATGATGGTTCTAAGGGGTGCACAATAAGGCGGGGGCTTTATTCCTTAGAAGCCCTTAGTCTCCCACAAGTTCACCTGGAAAAGTGTTGACTCCAGGGGTTATTGATGTCTACCAATCAGTCAAGAAGCGAGTGGCACCCTTAGAGCACGTAGTGCATCCTGAAGGGCACATCGCGCAAAAAACCAAAAGAGGTGAGTGACACCCTTGGAGCA
>JASDQU010500938.1:7589-32809 GCA_032191745.1 Picea mariana | reverse complement strand
TTTCTGCGGTCGGCGAGCGAATGCGACACAGAGCGAGGAAGGCAACGTGGGAGCGCGGTCATCACGCAGAAACGAAAGGGGCAAAGGTACGCTTGTTGATTGAATGATGAAATGTTGTAGGATATACGATGGATTTAATTCAGCATGCGTTTTGGGTGGAAAAATATTGAATTTTAATCGGTGTTTAGTATTGTTGGTTCGCTGGTTTTAATACCTCTGCGTTAATTTGTGTACTGTAATTCTAGAATGCATAAAGTCATTTCTGTTGAATTTCTGTACTGTGCGATGGTTATTCATGACTCAGTTTGTGTGTACACTTGAAGGTCTTGTTAATCTAGATTGAACCATTGTATTTGCGTTACATTAACCCTTCTATCTAGAAGTGGAAATCCTTGGTTTACTGTCAATAAAATTCAACCTTGGAACCCAACCGGTACTGTGAAGGATGCCACTTTTATTTCCTATAGTCGAATGTATAACTTCCTTATGAAACTGTAAATCTAATCGAAGATCATAGCTTAGAAATCTCTTTTGGATATTGAATTTTTGCACTCGGAATTAGTTGATTTCAAGAGTCGCTGTAGCATTTTTACATAGTGGCTGTGACCTTCATGAATCGTTTCTTTTGTTAGGAATCGTTGTAGTCAGGGTGTTGTCCATATTTTCTTGTAACCGGATTTTTTCTGTTGTTCTTCGAACCAGAAGGTTCTAAATTCGTGGGCCCTTCCTTTTTTTTAAATTTTTGCGTACCGGTTAATCGATTGGTAACGCGTTCTTATTGTTGACTTTAGTTGAGGGAATGACGATCTATCCCTTCAGCGTCTAGCATTCCTGAGTTTCCATTTCTGCGTCTCTGCAAACCATTGGCATTGCGTTTTGGTGTGGCTGGATTTCGCAAGGGTATTGATGTCGTTCCTGCACACAATCGTTGACGATTGTTTTTCATTCGTGCTGCATTTTGGCTGTGCTGTGTCGCCAGGTTATGGGTTACCAGAATCTCTGCATAATTTCTTGCTTTAATTCGCTTTACACCTCCACGAGGTTATCATACCACTGCACCTCAAGCTCTGGCGTTGTTTAACCTCTGACAATGTTTTAATACGCCCATGCCTGTGCTTAATATCAATCCCTTGACAGCATTGCTTATGGATGGCATGTTCTGCACAGTTGCTTTTGCTTGGCAAGTCGCCGATTTCATTCCTGGGTGTAATTCCCTTTTTCTGCGCCCACTAGAATTATGTTGATTCGCTGCAGTCATGATTGATTTTATATCTGATTCTATGGACGGAGTGGAATTCGGCCCGATTTCCCTGGTAGATTTCCCTGTCCATGTGGTTCTGTGTATTTTCCCTTGTCTGCGCCCTGGTGGGACATCTGTCCAATCGCCCTTCTTACTAGAATATAGGTCCCATTACTTAACTCATGAAGCCATTATCCCATTTCTGGGCAAGCAATTTAAAGCGATTAAAGCAATTACTGTTCCAATAGATTCTGAATGTTATCTATTCTTATTGGTAAGTTTTTTTTTTTAAAATAGATTACGGTAAGTTTTTTTTTAAAAATGGATAATGGTCAGTTTTAAAAAGGAGATTATGGTAAGTTTTAAAAAAAATAGATTAGGAAAGTTTTCTTTTTAAAATAGATTATGGTAAGTTTTCTTTTTAAAATAGATTATGGTAAGTTTAAAAAAAAAAATAGATTATGGAAGTTTTCTTTTAAAAAATGATTATGGTAAGTCTTCCTTTAAAAATAGATTATGGTAAGTTTCTTTTAAAAATAGAATCTTAAGGTTATCTATCTCTAATTATTTCCATTTAATTATCGGTAGATTAGCCTTCCCAATATCGCCTTTTTAATACTGTCAATTTATGTGTCCTTTAACTCTCGATTGATGTTCCTAAATTATGAGGATCGTTTCTATACTTGGGGATCTTTTTAGATTTAATATTTTACCTTAATACTTTATTATATTACTCTACTTGGGTTTATGTGTAAGAATGTTATACATCTCTTGCTGGTGTTTGGAATTATGATATTGGATAAAGTGTCATGACCACTAAGGCACAATACAAGTCTTTAAAAATAGCTATAATGTACCTAGATTTCCTCCATACAAATAATTTAATGATGGTGCTTGAATAATTAAGATATATTAAATAGAGTCATATCTTATAAAAAGAAGAAAAACTTAACCTCATTATAATTTTCAAGGATTCTCTATTGAATAATATTACTCATTTAAATTGACATCATTTTTAATGTTGTATATTATAATGGCTAAATGTGGCATTGATAGTAATAATATCAAATATGGTTAATAGTTAACTAAGTTTGTTTTAGTTATGCTTCCATAAGATAAAAAGGAATTCCATGAAATTCAAGTGGCCATATTATAGGAGATCAAAGGATACTTGAGGAAGAATATAATAGTCGTATCTCTTAATAGTTAACTAAGTTCATAGTAATGATGCTTCCATAAAATACAATTCAAAAGGATGAGAATAAAACTATGGAAAGATTTATAAAGTCTTTACCATTATTATCGTATTTTGTTCTCAATTACTTGAGTCATCTTATAGGTTGCGTTCTTTTATAGATTATCTACCACTATTCATGAATTGTTACATGATTGGTTAGGCAAATTGTTGTAAGAAGACTTTTCACACTTTGTGTTGGGTAGGAGAACATCTCTCTCTCTCGATCTGTTCGTTGTTAATAATTCCTTTATGTCTGTGTGTCCTTAGTGTCTTCCATTTGAAGATTTCTTGTTTTAACCTGGGGATAAGGCCAGCATCCTGTGTGAACATTAGCTGAACTTCGGTTCTACGTCTAACTAGTAATACTCAAAGCCCTCCCTTTCTGTGTTAAAAAAGAAATAGTCCAAATGGATCTTGGTCCGTCAGGTCTGTAAACCTCGGTGAATGTTATCTTGAATATTGTTATGTCGTACGTTTGAGTAATAAGTATGGCGGCCTGTCCTGGACTTACGCAACCTACTTACCCAAGTTAGTATTTTAGGGTGGTGGTTCATGCGATTAATGTTGAAATGGTGTTCTGTTGTCGGAGTCCTCTCGTCACGCATCCTCCGTAAGGAGCACAGTTGCTCTTCTTATGTATGTTGTACTTGACCGTGGTCAGTCAGTCGCTTTTAGCAGTCCGTTTGGCTTGTCATATGATCATCATTCACGCCTGTGGTTACGTATCGTGCGTCCTGGTCATATTCTTATGTTCATCCTAGTTGCGTCGCATCATCGTCAGGTGGCGGTGTAGAGTCGAGTAGACTGTGGTTGTCTCCTTGTACATATGCACACACACACTTCAAAAAAAAAATTTGCACCTGTGACTAGAATGGTTGTCGTAACGAGGCGGTTCGTTACATTCTTCCTCAAACTTCTTCAAAAAATCTATCACACAATTTTTTTCTACCTTCAAATCAATCCTTTTGGAAATAACATTTGAACAATGCGGATTCATGCACTTCATAAATTCATGTCTCTTCCAATTGACTCTTATATTAGAAAATGATTGATCATTCATATAAATATTATACTTTGAATGAAACAAACTTAGATTTCCACAACCATCACATTTCTTTCCACCAACACATTTTTTTTTGTAAACTAAATCATCATATTCTTTTTCACATAGAATTTCAGATACAAAAACACAGAATGTGGAAGGAAGAGGTGAACCTGGCCATAACTTTTTACCAAAATCTAAAAAAAATTTGTAATACAACTCAAATTCCACATGATAACGAAAACAACAAGTGTCACGAACAGTGATGGGTCTAACAAACCATGGTTTTTGATGAACAAATGTATTGATGGAAATTTTAACTTCTTTGTGCTCTTATTTGAACTTATGGAACAACTCTATTTGTGCCATTGAAAATATATGTTTTGGATGTTCTTCATATTTTTTTTGTGTTATTCTTCGTGGAAACCCATCCCTTGTATGTGTTGAAACATGAGATTCTTCCAACCAATAATTACAGGCCAATTATTTAACATTTTTTGCAAGTCTATCTTTGTAGGGTTGTCTAGAAATCACTGACTAACAAGCCAATTCATCATTTACATCTATTTGCAATCAAAATTTTCTATGTTTGTGCAATGTTTTTCTTGATGTTCCCATCGTTTTTTCCATGTGTCATGTCAAACAATCTTTTATATTGCTAGATGAAGCAATTGCTATTTGTATCACTCTACTTGCAACACACACATATTCTTTTTGAAATTTTCCAAAAGCTTTTAATACACTAGTTATATTGTTAAAGACATTCAGTTTCACCTTTATATCCTTTGTCGACTTTTGAATACCTAATAATGATTTAGCTTCTTTTCACTTTCTTGACTTCATTAGACAAAGTAAAAGTTGAGCTTGTACTGTTACTGATTCATCTTTGAAAAAAGTATTATACATATTGTTAGTTCGATATTTTATATAATGCTTAGTTTTTTTCTTCCCAAATTTGTCAGTATCAACATTTTCTACTATTTCATCGTTAATGTTGATAGATTTGCCTTCATATTTCAATTTAAAGTTTATATTAAAAAACATAACCCAAACGCAAATTTACTAAATTATATATACTTGAGTGTTCATCTTGTATTATCTAAATTTATGTACATACCTATAGGTGATTTGTCTTCTTCTTCAATTTTGGTTTCAACATCTTCTGCTTCAATTTCGGTTTCAACATCTTCTGCTTCAAATTCGGTTTCAATGCCTACTGCTTCAATTTCGGTTTCAATGTCTTCTTTGACATTATGAGACAAATCTATTTATGTTTTTTGAAAAACATGAAATTGTACTGTCAATCAAATATATTATTTACTATATTTTAAATTTGAATTCTATACATTGAATTCTATACTTTATGAATACAGTCCCAATTTGTGTCATGTGCTCGATCATCATATGTGCATGCATACTTGTTTGAACTTCTTCTTGTTGAAAATATCTTTTGGCATTATCATTGTTTCTTTCTTCAATATTTGCACGTTCTCGTTTCTTTCTCCAATAAATCTCTTTCCTTTGTTCGATTTGGCGAGTATCATCTCGAGTGCAATCAAATTTTCTCTTACGCAAACTTTTGTTTCCCATGACTTTTATAGTTATCTGTAAAATATATGTTCAACAAAGACTTCACCTTGAAAAAATGCTCAACATTTATCTTTCAACATACAAATTGTTGTTCCAATAAAAACTTGAACAAACATCAATTAGCTCATTCAACAAAAATGAAAAAGATGATTCGAAACTTTGTTTAGGTGCTCTAGAAAACCATCATGTATCGATATAGATCCTCCGATTAAGCCTATCGAAAAGAGGGAAGAAATAAAGAAAGAAAAGAATACAGTCGCAATCAGTAATAGAAATGCTTTGAAATCCCTAAACCCGAGCTCGTATCTGTCTTTCCATCCGATGAATTGTGTTAAATGTGTTCGACCGAAAGCCTATTTATACAATTTGGCACAAAAAAAATGATAGAACATGTCTTTTCATTTTTTACAACTGACAGAATTCACTCAACAGTCTTTCGGCCGAAAACCTTTGAAACTGTTTAGTTTTAACAGTTTCCATTAGATTTTATCCTTTTGGTCGAAAGATTATTTCAGCCGAAAAGATGAAATTGGGACTGAAAAAAAAACCCGAATAATTTCCCCAAGCTTACCTGAACTTCAGAGGTTGTAAACTCTTGTAAATACTGAGAATTTGGTTTCGAAAATGACATCATCATTTCCAAAATTTAATCTACTTTCAATTCCTATAATTTGTTTTCAATTTCTTTATTTTTGTCTAATTTTATTTAATTTTTTAAAAAAATCACTACATAATATTTTCAAGAGACATTATGATTCGGTGAAATGAAATATCGGTATCTATAAAAATATTTAGTGAAAAATATATTCATTATCCTTAAACTGTTCTTTTCAAAAGGGTATATTTAGATTTTAGTTTTAAGTAAAAATTAAGATAGATACAGGGTGTATAAAAACATGTGTTTAAAATATGCAACGTTTTCATCTTGGTCAACTTAAAAAAATTCTAGAAATTATAATATTCATCCATTAGATTCAAAATTATAGTCATAATAAAATAGAGTCTTTGTAGATTGTTGCAGTATATGTCATTTCTTAAAAACATAAGTTTAATAATAGACACATTGTTGTAGGAAAACGTAACTCATTATCATTCCTTTCATGTTTAAGGAACATACTGTTAAACAACTGTCAAATTGACATATCAAATTGTAATAAAAAAAAATTGAAAAATAGTCACTAGAAAGATAACAAAATTCTTCACAAGTTTTGTTTTTACTGTAAAGTGAAATTCTAAATAAAAAAAATACTTTTGTATGCTGGAATTTGAAGAACTTGTGAAAATACAGTTTTTTTTTCTCACAAAACAAGCAAAAGTGTAACCTATCTTCATGATTTCACCCTAAGATTGTGACACTGTATTCTTATTTTTCACCGAAGATTAAGACAATGGTACATATATCTGGTATTGATCATATATTTTTATTATTTTTGTTAAAATATTCTGTAACTGCAAAGAATATTCTTATCCCCTTTTGTGGATAAAGATAAAATATATTTATTATTGATTAGATCAATCCCCTTTTGTGGATTGATAATGTCGGGTATTGTAAATGACCAAATACCCTTTTGTAGGTTCGTCAAACCCTAATTGTAATAGGCTAAATAAGAATTTGTCCCCATGATATATTAAAGAGGCCCCATAATGTATTAAAGGTGGTTATAACAACCCAAAAGAATAAGTCGGCCCTACCAGTGAAGAGACACTTCCACACGTGCTAGAATTGTATAAATAAGAGAGGCTAGTGCCTCATTTAGACACACACTCAGCTCACTCATCTAGTGCACAAGTTTTGAAGGAAGCTGCAGTTGTCGGTTTCCAGAAGAAGGAAGAGAGAGAGGCATGTTTCTCAATGTTGGATATTCTCTGTTGTCTGGTTCATTATATTGGCATTGTATTGGCTATCTATATTAAGGAAGCTTTGTTGGGTTTTCTTCCCCTTGAGGGTTTCCCCGGATAAATTCTTGTGTACTCTTGTGATTTTGTTTCTCTTAGTGATCCTGTCTATGCTATTGTTATCTAGTAAATTGAAATTAACCTAATAATAGCAGAAACTTTAACAATTTCATGTATGGTTTGTTGTTTTTTATTATTGGTCAACAACAATTTTGAAATTGGAAGAAGCCATAGGAGTCGCTATAATCTCTGTATTAAGTTAGTGACTATAGAACCATTTGTTGTATTCATTCACTATGTTTATTCTCACAAATGTGAAATTGCATCTTTCACCTAAACTTGATCTTCCTGTCATCTGTCCTAATCTACTGCTTTGGTTTCTTCCTTTATTGCACCAAGGATGACTTTTAGGATTTATTTTATTCATCAAGGATTTGTTTCCCTTCTCCTAATGGTGGTCCCCATGCCCATGAGTCATGGAAGTTCTTGCAGAATTCATGGAATTAACCCAGTTAATGTGGTTGTAGTAGAGGCCATCATTATTTTATCTCATGGAGAGACAATCTAGATACCTCTTTCTTTGCAATTCAATATCATCTATAAAGTTACAAACCCAAACTACTTATTCAGTTGCATTCATTGTTCTTCTATAATTGGCCTTAAAAGTAGATAGTCCAATGACCTATTATTTCTTGTATGACGAAACACTTGGACTTGAACCAAGATGAAGCACATAGCTATAACTAGACTTATAGTAACCAATATTACAATCCCAATTATATCCGATATATCCCACCAACTTAGTGTCACCTATATTGGAATATTTGATTCCTAACTAATAAGTACTTTTGTTGTATTGCATAATTATCTTAATTTTATGCTTTCATATAGATCATCTTTGGGTCTTACATAAATATTGATACCAATCTAACAACAAATGCAATCTGAGGTTTACTAGGAGAGAAGTAAATAAGGATCCCAACAAGTTGCCTATATAATGTAGCACTAAACTTTTTTGATTCATAGTGCTATGTCAACATCACTCTTGACTAATGTGGGGTAGAGAAAGGCCTGCAATATTCCATCTTAATTTATTTCAACAAATCAAGAGAATAATTGGGCAAAGAAATGAAGATATCCACTTGCAAAACTTGCATGCCAAGAGAGAAATAATAGAAAACTAAGTATATCATCTCAAATGTATCATTTTACTTATCCTTCAATCCAAGAATAAAAGTTCTACTATTCTCTTTGAGTATCGAATCATCCACATATAACACATTAAAATAATTAGACCATTCACAGTCGTAACATAAATACTATGATATAATTCATATCACTTGAAAACACAATGAATAAATACCCTATTAATCTTCTCATACCATTCACAAGGTACCCATTTCGGGACATACAAGGATTTCCAAGTAACTTGCACACAAGTGGAGGATTACAATATTTCTCAAAAACTAATAGCTTTTCCATATAGATCTCCTTATGAAGATACCCATCTAAGAAGGCACGCATTGCATCCATTTGATGTACCTCTGAAGAAAAACAAGAAACAATATAGAAAACAATATGAATAGAAGGCTTATTTTTTTTCATTCGTTAGACGCTATTAGAATAGTAGATTCCTAGCCTTCTACCAAACTCATGGCCAAATTTTGGGTTGCATTAGTGATATTGTTTTATTCTCCAACTCTCATTGTAGGTGTTGTTTTTAGAATGAATTTTGAACCTTGGGACACCTTTCCTTCTTCTAAATTTCAATTGCACTTTAGTATTGATGTTAGTTCCCCCTATTTATGCTGGAAACCCCCACTTTAACTCACTTTTAAAGGTGCACTATGGTTTTAAGTGTGTTGTTTCATTTGAAAAATGGGTTGTAGCAATGCATTGTAGTTGGTTGGAATTGACGCCAAGACCTTTGTGACTTTCATAAAGTCACTTGCACTTTTTCATTAGAGCTAAATCACACTTAATTAGGGTTTTCAACCTTTTTTTAAGTCAATTTATGGGATACATTATGAAGGTTAATTTGTGTATTTTGGTTTTCTATAGGATATTTTAAAATAATATTACTTTTAAATCCCAAAATTCCCAACATCTAAGTCATACTAATCACATGATTCCCACCATCTCACACACAAACTAAGAAAAAATATGTCAATTGGATTGTAGTACTAGGATGAGAGAGGATATCAATGGTAGGGGATAACATGCAACACTCGCACCCAAAGAGGGGCAAAGTAGATATTATGACTTAACCATCTTAGTAGTATTTTAGTCCCTTTTTGAAATATCACTTTCTCCTATTATGACTAGATATAAGATAGATCTATAGTTGTTACTGTGTTTTCTTATTACATGTATTGATGATATGATAAGAACAAATCTATCATACATTTTGAAAACAATAGGCTAATAATGGACATGGTTCCTTTTTTGGGAGGTCCCCTGGCCTCCTGATGTTATATCATGTTTATTGTAAATAATAGGAGACCATTTATCCTAAGAAAACAACTTCCATCACTTATCTTCAGTATGAACACCAATGMTACAATGGTTATAGAATTCATTTGGATCCTTGCACTGATGTGTAATGATTATATTCTTCCTATCATTTTCTTTCCACTTCTTCCCCTCCTTTGAAGTGTCTAGGTGGTTTGTCTTCTTGGAAGAATTTTCTTATCCTTCCTTCTTGTCCATATCTAGATAAGGTTYTTACACATAGGCCTCATCAACAATCCTCAGTTTAAAGAGAATCAAATTTCCTCTTTAAATGAATGTGGACAACACCTAGATAATTAAGAAGTACACCCATCTTCTCGAGAGTATTCCCAACATAATGGCTTATATTCTAATGGATTCATTGATAATACTTATAACAAAACATGGGAAAAGTATACAAGAATACACTATTAAGTTATAAAAAATGATGATCGAAAGAAACTCAACCCTATGAATAGTGGCATTGATCCCCTCTCATTGCAATCAATCAACCCCCAATACTCGTTGGTTGGTTTTCTAGTCATGGCTCCAAYAGAGGGGGTGMAAACCCCCTCATAGAACAAGGTCGTAGATAATGAATTGCTAGGAACTACAAGAAACATTCTTCCCTTCGAGCCGCCAACACACCTTCGGGAGGAACTCATGTAGGAAGAACAAGGAAATGGAAAATCCATGGGAACAAAGGTTGATGCTTCTCATCCAAAAGTGAATCGTATGTGGGAACCTATGAAATGCATCCCCCAAGAAGGAACGACACCAATATATGTGATCATCTCTACCTGAGTGGGAGAACACACCCAATTCATGAAGGAACACGCTCTAATTGGGAAATGTTTAGGTCTGTGGCCTTCAAAATGGAACCTGATTAGATGGATCAGAACCTAGTGGAACCTTGAGGGGAACTATGACCTCTAGTTGGGATCCAAAGGCTTTTTCACAATCATATTTACAAATATGGAGGACAAAGATCACATTTTTGAAAATGGGCCCTATTTCTTCAACTCCACGAGGCTCTATCTACAATTTTGGACTAATTGCTTTAGCCCTGAAAATAAATATTTCTCACACACACCAGTTTGGATCTGTCTATACTCAATACCCTAGGAGTTTTGGCTGGAAAAAATCTTAAGAGGCATAGAAAAAACTCTCAATTGAATATTTAAATACCTTAAAATCCACACGACAACAAAGGTATACCTCTTATGCTCACACTTGTGTTTATATGAAAATATCTAAGGCTTTACCATGCTCCCTTACCTTAGAATTCGAGGATGAAGAATGGATTCAGACGATTGATTATGAGAACATACCCTTCTGTTGCAAAAAGTTCCATGAACATGGCCACCTTTTCAGAGATTTCCCCGAAAATACCCCTGCTCACTAAGCTAAATATCTACAAGGAACAGGGATAATTTTAAGGATGAAAATTTATATCAAAATGTAGAAACATGGGATAATCTTACTAATCCTTAATATGCAAAATGTAAAATGTTTGGTGATAGTTTTCTAAAAATATTCAAATTTCTAAGGATTTTATATAGTTTCTATAAAGTTTGGCGATTTTAAGGCATAAAAATTTTATTATATAGATTTTGGGCAAACTTAGAAAAAATGGAATTTGGCGAATCATTTTTTGGGAAAAACCATGGAAAATTATTCCATTGGAGAAATTTAGCCCCTAAATTCATCTATGGTAGGGAAACACCCAGGATGGATTTACCCAAGTCTAGGGGAAGAGGAAACAAAATCAAAAAAATCCCAGCCAAAGAGCTTCCATGAGAAAATATTTTGAGATCTTAAACTGATTTTTGGACTCCCCAAAAGTGGAAAACCCACACCTCATAGGTAACAAAGATAACACCAAATGAAAAGAAAAGAAGACTTCAGGTATAGTACTAGACTATATTTCTCATCCCCAGGACTCCTCATATAACAAGGAGGATCAATTAACATAATACAATGGAGACATGGATATGATAATGGATGAAAAACATCTTGGCAACATTGACCTAGATAAACCTGAGGAAGATTACATCAATCAAGAACTACACTCTCTGCCATATGAAAAACTATGCAAAGTTCACAAAGTCTATATGGAATCAACCGTGAGACAATCATATTGATCTGGTGGGCTATTGGGAATCCACTCAGATATACACAAAGCTCATAGGAAAATGACCAAGGAAGGTAAAATATGAGGTCAAAAAATGACACAACAAATCATTCATAAGATTGGTACCTATATGTTCAACTTGGGGAAAGTCCATAGGCTTACCCATGGTTTATTTCCCCCCCTATTGTATTTCTTATGAATATTATCTCTTGGAATTTACGAGGGCTAAATGAGAGAAAAAGAAAATATTTCTCCGAAATTGTATCATTGCAGAGGAACCAGACATGATTTTTCTTCACGAAATAGAATGTGCATACAACACCATGGAAAATGTGTTTTCAGGATGTTGGAGGTAGGGAAATTTTGTTTCTAACGACTCCCAATGCATGGTAGGTGGCATAACAATCTTATGGAATACATAAATAATAATTTTGGAAAAATTCTACTCCACCCTCTGGAATCTAATCGCTTAGTATAGAGCTATTGGATCTGACAAGGAAGGGATCATAACTAATTCTTATGGGGCTCAAGCACCACAGAAAAATGAAAAATTCATGTGAAGCTTTTCTTCTCTAAGAAATATGGTGGGTCAACAACAATGGATAATGGGAGGATATTTCAACCTTATCATCTCTCTGGAAGAGAAAAAACGAGGCATCCAAAGGATTGACAAGGAAAGTGAAAAATTTTAGGCCATGATCGATTATCTCCATCTCATCTATGTAGTGACAAGGAATGACACATTCACCTGGAAAAATAGACAATAGAGGGTAGACCATGTGGCTTGTCACCTAGATCGCTTCCTCATCTTGGAATCCATGATGTTGGATGGACCCCTCATCGAAGCCAACATTCTCCCTAAAATTGTCTTAGATCATTTGCTAGTCTAGCTATGGATAAATACTATTAGTAAGTTGTGAAATTCGATCCTTTCATGTTTGCAAAATTTTGTCTCTCTTACCCCAATATTCAAGATCTAGCTAAATCTTGATCGGAAAAGGTAGAAATTTTTCATGGATCTCTAATGTATAGATTCCACCAATGACTCAAGAATTTCAAACAACAAGTGGGAGTTGGAAGAAATATATTTTTGGAAACACTTTCCAGTCTCAATGAATCATAGAGAAGTTGCTAGACGAAATCCAACTCAAAGATATATCTGAGGGAAACTCAAAATCCTTGAAAGAGGAAGATGACAACTTAAAACAACAACTCGAATACTAACATAAGCAAGAGGAAATACTTTGGCGCCAGAAATCAAGGGTTCAATGACTCAATGAGGGAGAAAAAAACACTAAATTCTTTCATCGTTCGATGATCCACATAAGGTATGTCATTCGAATAACTAAAATGAAAAATAACCAGGGCCAAACAATCATTGATCAAGATGGAATGCAAACTAAGCTAGTTAACTACTACAAAGATATTCTCACAGAACTGGTATAGGATAGAACCCAATCCATAGCCACTATAAATCAACACATTCTTTCTCTCATCTTAAGAGAAAAAAATGAGGTGTTTATGAGGAGCATTTCAATTGAGGAGGTGGATCAAGAAATGAAGGAGATTCCAGCAGGGAAGCCCCAAAACTTGATGGCTTCACATTAGAATTCTTCCATCACTATTGTCGAATCGTTCAAGAGGAAGTATTGCAGCTAGTAGAATAATCCTACACTTCTGGGAAGGTTCCACCAATGCTGAATGATACTTTCCTCACTCTTATCCCCAAGGAGGAGATATTCTCACATCCCCTACAATTTAGTCCCATTGGCTTGTGAAATGTTATTTACAAAATCATCACCGAGATTATTTCTCTTCGAATCAATTCAAGCCTCTTCTTCATCATCTCCAAGGAATAATCATGACATGTTGAAGGATGTTGAATTCTAAATAGAATAATTATGGCACATGAAGTTATCCATTCTCTTAAGACAACCGCAACTCCATGTATTCTTATAAGACATGATCTCTCTAAAGCTTATGATTGCTTAATATGGAATTACTTCAATTCCATGCTTTCATCTTTTGGTTTCAGTAAATAATGGGTTACCTGGATTCATAACCTCACATCCTCTGCCTTCTTTTCCATCCTAGTTAACGAGGTTCCCTCCAAAACGTTCTCCCCCTCTAAAGGAATATGTCAATGTGATCCTCTCTCCCCTTTTCTCTTTGTCATTATTGATGAAGGATTAAGAAAATATATTAAAACCTCTATTAAGTATGTATCCCTCCATGGCCTCCCCCTCCATGGAATTCAACCAACATCCTCACACATCCAATTTGTTGATGATACCATGCTCATGAGTGCACCCACAACATACGAAACCCAAAAGGATAAAGTAATTATATAGGACTTCATTGATGCTTCAGGTACAACCATTGACCTTTCCAAATATCAAATTTTCTTTTTGAACACACCAGAATCCATCCAGGATCATATTTCATATCTTCTCAATATTGCTAAGAGATCCCTTTTGTCTAAATACCTTGGCATACCCCTTTCAGAATCTACAACAATAAATATCTCTTTGTAACCTCTCATGCAATCCTTGACAAATCGTCTCAACTAGTGGACCTTCAGATCCATCAATATTGTAGGCCACCTTGCTCTCCTCAAATATGTTCTGCAAGCCATTCCAATCTATCTCTTCTCTGCTCTTTCTGCCCCACATAAGGTTCTCCAAGCCATTCACAATCTTCAAAGAAAACTCCTCTGGAAAGGTCACAATTCCAATAGAAAATGGGATTTAGTAAGTTGGGAAAACATTTTTATGCCCAATGTCAAGGGTGGTCTTGGGATCATATATCCTTGCAAATTGAATGAAATAATGGGTGCTAAAATTTGGTGGTGGTGGATAAAACATCCAAAGGAATTATGGGAACATCTATGGAAACAAAAATATGCTCCAAACTGCGCATAAATTAAATCGATCAAAATGAATGATTAGATTCAGGGCTCCAACATCTGGAATGTAGCATGGAGAAATAATCCCCTCATCCAGGAGAATTCCTTTTGGGAAATAAGGAATTGGAAATAATATCTCTTTTGGATAGACACTTGGAAGAATTCACCTCCCTTTCTCTCGCTAGACAACGTACAACCTATCAATGTGCTCATGAAAAATTAGGGGAGCCTAAAGGTGGTGAATCTTTGGAAAGAAGAACCTGCAATTTATCAATGAAGAGACTAGAAAGTCACTCATAAGGATCTAGAGTTATTCTAGGAATGTAACTTAAAATCCTGGCAAGAGGTGGCCTCCATGAGGAAAATTAGAAAGTGTGAAGGAGAATAAATTATTCGGTGGGGTCATACCCCATCGAGAACCTTGAACATAAAGGAGGACTACAATATGAAAACCAAATTGCATCTACAACCATTGGAAAGAATCCAACAAACAATATGGAAATCCAACCTATGGAAAAGGGTGTCCATTTTCCTATGGCTTCTCATCCAAAATCGGATTTTGACTTGGGACAATTTAATAAAAAGAAGTTTCACAAGACCTTCATCTTTCCCTCTTTGTATTCAAAAAGAGGAATCCACATAACATTTGTTAAACCAATGTCCTTTTAGTGCAGGAATTTGAAACAAGGTTGTTCAAATCATGAAGAAAACCGATAGATCAGGTGATTGTATAATCAAAACCATTGATAAATGGATTAAAAAAGCCTTCACCAATATTTCCTCAACCAGATATGAAAACTACTCCCTAGCATGATTTTTTGGAAAATATGGAAAGAGAGGCATAGAAGGATTTTTCCATCCAAACAATCACCAATCTAATATGTTTGGTCCAAAATATATGAAAACATTCAAGAGATTATTAGAAGAGAGACTTTTTCGGAAGAGGATATCTCTAGTAACCCTTTTGAAAGCATCATCATTTCCAATTGGAACCTAAACCTGAGCCAGTCCCACTCTTTTCCTACCATTCCCTCACAACCAAAACCTAATCCCTCTCCTAAGGGTTAGCAATGTTGCCCTCCAGGATTCCATAAGTTGAATTTTGATGGCACCTCTAAAGGGAATCCATGGCCTATTGGTTTTGGTGTAGTCATGAGGGAAAATTTAGGTGGCATCAGTCACATTCTGGCATGAAATATGGGGCATGATTCCAAAAGTTTTGTAGAAATCCAATATATTCTCAAAGGAATCCAATTGGCTCTATATCTGGGGATTCTCAATACCCAAATTTCTCGTCTTATCTCGACTGGATTCTCAATACCCAAATGGGGTGCGACGTGTTTTTGCATGATATTAATAGAGTTTTCCTCACCCATCACCTTATCTCCACTAAACCTTATTCCAATGCACGACATTAACACCTTCATACTTAGCAACAACTCTTGGCCCATGGGGAATGTTACTTTGATGTGTAACGAACCTCCTGTTTCATCACGACATGAAGCCTCACATAACAAGTGCAATTTTTTTTTTTTGTGTGTGTAGGAAGGAAAACATGACATTATACTCAGAAACACGATGAAGAACACCACGAAAGAAAATAACGCAACAACAACATGATGACCTAACAAGAATAAGAATGGTTACCTGCCCGTCCTACCCTACAATGGTTAGGACCTCCATCAATGACTAAATATGCTAAATATGCTAAACCAATAAACATCAACGACGATCATTGCATGATAAAGTTCTATGAATCAAACACGCAACACATAAATTCCACGGTGCAAGAGAGTTGATTACTAAATCCATCATAAAACAACATAAGTTCATGCACAATGTAATTTATTTTAATTCAAGGCGCAATGGTATTCATCTACTTTACCTCAAGGCGCGGGATTAATCATTCATTAAATTCCACTGTAGCTAACATTTTTAAATGAATGTAGCAAGGATAAGATCCACTTCTCACCTTTAGAAACTAATAGGGCCTGTCAGCTTATATCAACCAGATTTGCTAATGTGGTAATTGTGGTTGTGCTAATTATTATTTCATCAATATCAAGTAAAATAGTTTAATAATGTGAACCTTCTTAATAAAACAAAAATAGGTAGGAACCATAGAATAATCTAAATAAACCCTAAATTGTATAGTTTAGTGGGTATTATTTATTGTATATAAATTTATAACCATTTTAAAATTCCAAAAGTAGATTTAAAAAAATTATGTGTTACATAAAGTTAAGCTATAAAAATATTTCCAAAACAAAATCAATAATAAGTGGAACCCATTTTTTGTATCCACATAAAAGGTTTTTTTTATTAAGTGTGTCAAAGAGTTACATGCTTCTTTTCACCTACCAAAAGGAGGGCTTACTTTGTAGAGGTAGCTAACTATATGATTCAATTATTTGAGAAAACAACTAAAGGAAGATTTATCTATTTCATAATGAAAGTGCCACTATTGATGAATAATATCTAAAGGCTATTGAAAATAGAGTTGTTGAGGACATAACATTGAGTGTAGAAATCTCCATATCCACATGCACACTAAAAGGAAACCATTAATTTCAATAATGCAACATATGTTACATAGGCTTAATGAAAATGTAAATGTTACATTTGGGTTTAATCATCAAGTTAACAAAAATAGATTTAGTTTAAAGATGGAGAAATAAATCATTATAGTAACTTAATTAAAAGATAAATGTTACATTTAGGTTTATCCAAACAAGATAACAAAATAGATTTCATTTAAAGTTTAGAAAATTGAGCTTTAAAATCTCACAACAGTTGATCCTCTTGAACAGTGTTAGTGAATCACTAACATATAACTGATGAACCACCCCATTCAATATGATGCATTAAAAATAAAAACGCCTTAGCCATGAAACATTAAAACTATGGGTTATACATAACATAACAAAATATTCCATGCTGAGGTAGAAATCTCACAGGATAAATAATCCACTGATTAAGTAGTTAAAAATAGAAATAGCCAGGAACTAATATAAAAATAAGGTCAGGAACTGATATAAAAATAGCCACACCACTGTTACACAGGAATTTCAGAAAACAACAAAGGAACTGCACTGACATTTTCTGCTCCCAATCTGACATCTCTGCCATAAAAATCGCTTCCACTCTATGGTAAATGCAAGTGCTATTCAGAAAGTTAGAAAAAAAAAATGATAACGCCAACTGCAGGCAAAAAGGAATAACACAATCACAGATAACGCAGGCAAAAGTTACTACCGTTTAACTCGAGAAAATTATAAACAATATCAAAACTTCTCTATCAAGTTAAATGCAGGTCATTAATAAATGACAACGCTCTCTTAGAGAGGGTGACCACGCAGACCCAAGGTGAATCGGATAGTCAGTGCAGACCCATGGCATACGGCAGGCATATAGGCATCAAGAGCAGTATAAAAAGGTTGAAATCGTCAGAGCAAAAAAAACATGCAGTGGAACTCATTAAGTAAAAACGTAAGCAATAAGTTCGACGATAGAATTCCTTCAGAAATGTAGGACCAAAATGAATGCCATGCATTCCTTAGAAGGGTGACGTCGTCCGGTTAGAAGCAACAATCGTTGAAATGACAATGTTAGTCGTTGTACAAACACACACAGAAGGACTAAAAATCACGGTCAAGAAATTAGGTAGACTTAGGAAACGCCAGCCCAGTCCACGCATAGTTATAGCGATACCACAAAACAGAAAACCCAAACAAAAAGAGTGATTTGCATTCTGCTTTTCATTTTTTTTTATTATACATATACTTTTTCCTAAAGTCGTAGAGTCACCTAAAAATTGACTGGATATGTTATTTCCTGCCTTAAATTCACAGGGACCTAGAACTTGATCAAGTGGCCTTCCAATTTTCTGGAAGATACAGTGCTAAGATCCTCGCCTACCATTACAAGAGCTTGGGCAACATCTTGAAGGTAAGGAGAAAAATATGCCAGAGGAGTGAATGTAGTAAAAATGCTTTCTTAGGATTAAAGGAATTGTTTTCTGGCTCTGACTTGTGGCAAGGGAAGGAGTGATTCACTAAATCGTTGTCGGTGAGCCTCTATGCTAAAGCAGGGCTGGAACTTGTGGATGATTGAGACAGTGTACCCCAAGAAGTGTAATTCTTGAGATAAAAAGGAAGGGTGATTTACTAGCGTTTGTGTAAGCCAAAACTGACAGTAAATGCAGAAAGTTACCGGTGGCTGGGAATGCCAAAGGCATTCCCCAAAATAAAACGCAGTACCATAATCAACCAAATAAGGTCCAATCTTGTTAAATTATAACTACCAAAAGAAACCCTTTTCATGGACACATTACACACATCATTAAAAGCACGAATATAGTGTCAATCACTTGCTAAGACCTAGTAATAAAGCACATCTAACACACAGAAAAAAAAAACACAGTCCACGCTCAGTCAAGTCCATGCTTGTAGATTATCTAAACCACAGAGACCCTGTCTACACAAAGGGGTCGTTTTAGTCGCAAGAAGGCACAGAGAATAAGCTTCGATATAAACACATAGAAATGTAGAGATAAGCACATGCCATATGTATGGAAAAAATACGGTGAAATCTGCCTTGGAGTCGATTCAAGCAAGGAAAAATTGAGGGCCAACATGGTCAGAAAGCAAGGTAAGAAATTTAAGGGATAGGAATGATAAGAAAGGAAGAAATTGCTCACAGCAGAAGGCACAATGGCCATCAATCAGTCAAGGACAACAATTGAGGTAGACGACAGATGGGTTCGTCTTTCGCTTCATCATCCTCACACTGGAAAATAGGGCATTGAGATCCATAGGTCTTTTAACGATAAGGTGATGACCGTAGATCAGGCTCCTGGCCGACTTCTCAGGAGAGGAATGGTGATCTAGGGACGAAGGCTAAACAACCTGAAGGTCACAATCAACACATCGGGCGATCATGACCTGCAGGAAAACAAGGCCATAGGAGTCAACAACCAAAGAGCTAGGCTAAGGAAATTTCAGTTGTCAATCTAAACATCCAATCTACTTAAATAATCAACATGTAGATCCAATCATAAAACCTACAACATTTTACCATTCAAATGAAGAAAGAGTATTGTTTCTTGTTTGCCCACTCTGAGTGACGTTCATGCGCTCCGTGAAACTCTTGCTCGTCGACCATCAAGACTTCATCGGTACCTCCCAGCCAATGCTAGGGGTACTCTTCTTCCCCCTTAGCCCCCTGAGACACAAAGGGGCCACACACACTATCTAGAGATCTCGTCTAGCTCACAGCTCACCTCGCAAGGCCGAGCTGCCACTCCTCTCTGAGCTGGGTATCCCAACTCCCACATGTAAATCAGTAAAGTAGATATTTCTGCAACATAACATTATGGAAACAGAAGATGATCCTTTCTCCTTCTCCTTCATTCCTTTTATAGAGTTTTGAGCTTCCCCTCTTTCCTAAAATCTCATTAAATTAAAGTTTTTAAAAATAAATTCCTAAAAATTCTTCTCCGTACAAGTGTCACCCATCCCCTATATTTCTCCATTATTTAATTTATTTAATTAATTAATTATGTTTTTTCCCTCACCCACCTAGAGTTACTCCTATAATCACTCCTAGGTGTTCCCAAATTAACTTATAGTTTTTAAAGGCTTTCCCTATTGTGAAGTTGCTAATTCAGTTTAAAATTAGAAGGCTCTTAAATGGTGGGTTCTTTACTAAGTTGACTTTCCTCTTTTTCCCTTAGTTTCCCCTTTTTCCTTTTTATGTTACCTCTTTTCACTAGTTTCCCAAAAAAAAAAAAAATGATTTTCCCTCTTTCTCCCTTTTAATTAGAATTCAAAAAGGGAGGTGTGGAATTTAACCTCTTTTCCCTTTTATCATTGAATTAGTATTTTTTTTTTAAATTAAAAGATAAAATAATTAATTCCCCTTTTTACATTTATTACCATAGATTTTATTTTTATGAATAACCAAATTTCCTTCTCCCTTCATGTTACAAGATTTAACGAATGTCAAAATTATTATTTAATATATTTTTATTTTTATTATTTTTATTAATATATATATATATATATATATATATATATATTTGAAGACAAAATTTTACCACTAGTGTAATTTATACTTAGGCCTTAAATTTCGTACTGGGTGACATTTAATTAGAGAAAATGTTTTTTTTTTTAATTACTTAACATGTTAATCATCTTAGGGCTATCTAGGTTTATCCCTCTATCATGAACAATGCTACGTGCCCTTCAGGATGCACTAGGTGCTCCAAGGCTACCACTCACCTCATATGTTCCTTTGCGCGACGTGCCCTTTAGGATGCACTACGTGCTCCAAGGGTGCCACTCGCCTCTTGACTGATCTGGTAGACATCAATAACCCCTAAAGTCAACACTCCGCCAAGTGAACTTGTGGGAGACTAAGGACCTCTAAGGAATAACACCCCCACCTCATTGAGCCCCCTTTAGAATCATCGTGAGGGACTATCGCAGTCTACCCTCACAACATCATCGGTCCTCTCGAACTAGGTAGTCGTTAACCTATAGTTCGAGCCACGACGTGAGTGCTAGTAGGCTGTGGCAGGGTTGTTGTCCACAACTTTCCCTCAACATCTCTAGTAGTCGAGCATGACCCCTTTACTCCATATGTGAGTCTGGTTAGCAACCTATTGTTAGCTTGCATCATCAACAAATAATGTCAGAATATATCCATGTCAAATCATCCAATCAGATGCGCTAATGTCATAATAAAAACAATCAAACCCCAATGGTATCACTCCCTCACTCGATCCAGAGTCCAAGGGGTTCCATCGATGCCTCAACATCCTCTACACCGAAAATCCTGCACAGTTCATAAACCAAGTCAATAGCACATGTCTATGTCAATGCAGTAAAACAACATGTCATCAACCCATAATGCCTCATAATCAAAATCAAAAGTTTTAATAGCATAATAATCCAGATCACTTGTGAGCAAGTGTCCTCAAAGAATAAGTTCGCTCAGTGTGCTAGAGCGGGATGTTACATGATGGTTCGGTAGACATGATCCTCTCATCAACATTGTACTAGGTCTCTAATGGGTGTTCTTGTCATATTAATGGCATATTCAATGGCACAAAATGTTAGTTCCCCTCTCATTATTGACAGAATCGAGGTCTTTTGGAACCTTGTCCCTCTCTCCTACTCTAGGAATTTTGGCTTGACCATCCCATCCATTCACATTTGTGTTTATCACTCCTTCATCTGCTCCTTATTTACCTCCATGATGAGAGAAAGAGGCAGAGCTAAGCACAATCCAACTTACTACAACTACCTAGCCATTTAGGGTCATCTCTCAAATCCTTCTCTATGGTCTTCATCATCATATCAACCCTCTGCAGAGATAAAACCAGGATCAGGGAGCAACAATCTGGAGTCCCATGACCTAATAATTGTGGTGGGTGACTTCCATGAAATACTTTCATAGCATAGGGACAATGGTCCAACACCAGACCTCAGGGAACGAACAAAATGGGTTCCCCTTGAGGCACCAAGGATTCCAAATTATAGAGGATATACCTCCAACGAACCCAACTCTATTTTAGGCAATCTAGCATGACACCCTACCTGCGAGTCCTTCTTGCATGGAAGAATACTCTCCGTGACATTTAACGAATGAACAACTTTGAGTCCTCTTTGAATTATGTGAGGCCATCTCTGATCAACATTTTTTCTAGGAAAACATAAATAGATGGATGGATTCTCTCTTCGAATCCCTTTCAAGAGAGCCTTCTCATTATTGGTGTCCATTATATTGCCATCCTTTCACCTTCGATCTGGAGTGGAGGTTGTCGGTTTCTAGTAATGAAGATATTTAAATTTCTAGGCAATGCCTTTAATTTTCAATGTATGGTTTAAATTTTATTTTGACAGGATTTAGACTCTGCAATTCTTTATACAACTTATGTAAGATATGTATACCTTTTGTCATTTTGATAGTTGTTAATCAGTAAATTTTGAAGACTTTCAAAGGATCCGAGTGTTGGCTCTGGTTTCCATAAGTGGTAGGCAAAGAACTAGGTTCCCTAGCTTATGTATGGACTAAGTTTACAAGGTAATACAAATGTTATGTTACAAAAAAAAATAAAAAATTATACAATATAAACCATTATATTCTATAACTTAATGCGTACTCTTTTTCTCTTTTCCCATGTTTTGTTATAAGTATTACCAATGAATCCATTATCCCTCTTCCTAGCCATAGGATATAACTAGGACTTACTGATGGTTTAAAACACCTCCCATTTAGTTATTGGGGGACCACCATTCCCCCTAGGTGTCCATGTTTGGAATTTTCTTTAGGCTTGGGCATGGCCTTGTAACTCTATTCGGAAAAATGATATCTTTTTCTTTTCTCCTATGTGATGAAAATTGAAATAGACTTCTAATTATTGCAACCATTGATTTGAATTAAGAACATCAATATCAACATGATAAGGTTTGATTTCCACTTTTGCTTCCACATTGAGTAAATATTGGGGAGCGGTGATGTTGCAACTTGGTCTCTCTTTCTCTAGCTCTTTTTTGACTCATTTTCTAGCACTTTTTCATCTTTGTATTTCCCATCAGAGCCAACTTTTGACTTAGGGCTACCAAACTCTCAACCAATCTATGATTATGTTAGTAGGAGACACCACTTCCTTATGACTATTCCCATTGATACAATAAACATGGTATGTTGACAGTTATATGTTGTGATTGACTAATGTTGATAGTAAATGTGAGATAACATACATTACATTTAAAATTTTTAAAATATTTTATAATAAAAGTTTCTTTCAACAAAAATATGTATTTTTATGCATTTGTTCCCATTCTTATTTACTGCAAATATTAATGTTTTTTTTTTTCTTTTTCTTTTTCTTTTCCAGTTTTGTAATTTAGAATTAATTTTTTATACACTAGTGTATTTTAGAATTAATTTTTTATACATTAGTATAATTTAAATTGTGTATCCCTTACTCTCATTTAATACAATTAAAAATAATCAACGTCTACAGGATTTTTTTTAAATAACATTTTTGCAAATTGTAATTATAAAAAATGTAGTCAATAAGTCCTTATCTTAGAGTTGATAAAATCCAACTTGTTTTGGAGCTTTTCATAGACTCATTAATATCTACATCTTATTATGGAATAGTTAGTAACATAGGATATCATTAACCAGTTTGAAAATAAACATATGTTTATGGGTTTGAATGATCTACATCTTATTATGGAATAGTTAGTAACATAGGATATCATTAACCAGTTTGAAAATAAACATATGTTTAGGGGATTGAATGACAATGGGTTTGAATGAGAATGCAAAAGATGAAAGTAAATTTTTAATGTATAAAATTATGTGGTTAATTAATTTATACATATTTATTATATTTTTTGAAACTTATAATTAAGTTTTTTAATCAAGATTTGATATATTTGTGTTACCATATATATTAAGATTTATATTATTATATGAAAAAGATAAAATATGTCTTTGATGTTAGTTAAACATATTTATTAAAAAACTATTTTTTTCTTTTATATACATAATTTTTAAAATTATATAATATTTAAAATCATTTTTTATATCGTCTTATAATTTTCATATATATTCTTAAGATTTTAAAATTTAATTTTAAATCATTTTTGATAATATGTTATGATTTTTATATATTTAAATTTAATTTTAAATTGTTTTTTAAATAATATTTTATAATTTTTATATATTTATATTTTTAAAATAGATATAATTTAAAAAATATAATATTTTATGTTTTTTATACATTTAGATTTAGTTGAAGATTATTTCTGAAATTTGAAATTATTCAACAATTTTAGTGGACAGTTCACATTGTCGAAAAGAGTAATGAGTTTCATATTTACAAAATAAGAGAACAAGTTACCATTAAAAAAAAAGAGTAAAGGAAAACTAAATTATGGGAAGTAGCCATTGAGATCAAGATTAAGATGTATTATTATTGGTAATGAGAAAATATAAAAGTTTTAATTTTTAAGAATTAACTTTAACTTTTTTAAATATGTAGGTGCATAAAAGTTTATTATTTGATGTTACTTAGGTGCATACTTGATGCAAACTCGCCCCTCACCGAGCCAGCTGCTCCACCAGGACCTTCTTCACTCATGGCCCGAAGAGTCCAAACTCTTCCAAATCCCTCGGGAGTTCTTCACCCACAGTCTTCTCGACCAGCTTCCTTCAACGTATCGGGAATTCGGGTCTCGCGATATCGCGAAACTTGCGATGCTGTCCCCGGCAATCAACCTCCAAAGCCCGAGTCCCGATGGTCAACGGTCAACGCTCCCGCTCTATCGGGGATCTTCTTATCCAGAAATCGGTGGTTGTGTCACCGTGTATTCCATGCAACATGAACTTCCGAGTGCCGAAACCCCGATCCCTCATGAACACGCCACCTAGACCCCACTATATCTCCAGGCCCCACGCTGCCACGTCAGTCCTCGGGATTTCGCGGATCACGGATCCACGATACCAAGTCCCTTGCCGTTAGAAACCCCGAATACCGAAACTCCGATGTTCTGGATTTATGCCATCTGTCCCTCCAAAGATCGACGGCTCAGATCAAATCGGGGAATCGCGCTTCGCGATTTTGATGTGCATGCAATCCTTGCACTCTCCAGTCCCGATTCGTCG
>JASDQU010500936.1:77419-92157 GCA_032191745.1 Picea mariana | reverse complement strand
TCAGGTTCCTTCCACCGCCATCGTGGTCTCTTTTTCTGCACATCCCCTCTCAATAGTCTTGCAATAAGTTCAAAATGTCATTCACATTTATTGACCTTTTCCTCAAGGTCTATTTACATCACATATTCACATGTATGAGTTTTCCATAGTTCTTGGCCAGTCCATTTATATTTACAAGCTGGGGGAAACAGGGTGTTGCAGGCAGGGTGTGAGTGCATCTTACCAGCGAACACCTAGAAAGGGTGACACTTATTGACTGCTTCAACGCAATCTTTAAAATTCGACGGCCAAAAATAACCAGCTCACAATATATTTTAGGTTCTCGCAAGCCTGGATAAGTGACCACCACACGCCCCACTATGGTAGTCATTGAGAACAATTTTAGCCTCTTCGTGATTCAAACAACGATGCAAAATATTATCCACCCCTCGACAATATAATGTATCATCGATAATGAGGTAGTTTTTGGCATGATTGCATGATGACGTATACGTCATCGGTTGTCTCTCGAAAGATGTTGGGGAAGCTTCAAGGTTTGAAGATAGATTAAAATATATCCATACCACGAGTCCGAAGATGAGATAAGGAAGATGTTTTCATCCACGAATGAATCGTCATGAAAAATTTCCTCATATTGCCTAGGGAAGTATGACATTAGTTCCACAAGAACTAGTGACTTCTTGGATTTTGTAGAAGAAAAATCAAGATCAAATTCTTATAGAATCACAATCCATTTATTGTACTTCCCCCCTATGATACATCTTGTAAGGACATATTGAAATGGATTGACATCTGCAACTATGGTAGTCTTGTAGATGCAAAGTAAGATATAATGACATAATCGTTGAACCGCATGTACGGTTGCCAAGGAAAGCTTCACCACATGAGAATACTTAAGTTCAGGTCCAATTAGATTTTGGATAAGGTAATAGATAATGTGCTCGTGGATATCATCATATTCCTAAACTAGAACCATACCAATTGTCCCATCGGACATGGAAATATAAAGCAATAAATCTCTATTATAGTCCATGGGCTTCAGTAGAGGTTCTGATACAAGGGATTTTTTAAGAGAATCGAAAGATTCATGGGCTCGCTCATCCCATATGAAAAGAGTATCCTTCTTCAAAAAACACATGAAACCCTTAGTTATACTGGCATAGTTCGCTATGAAATGATGCAGAAAGTTATCCTTACCCTGTAAACCCTGAAGTTGTCGAATATTACGTGGGGGAGGCAATTGAAGTATTTTCCCAACCTTCATAAGATCCACCATGATCCCATGCTCAGAAACTATGAAACCCAAAAGGCAGCCAGACCTAATGCAAAATATGCATTTGTGAGGGTTTAATCGAATGCGATAATAGCAACATCTCTCAAATACAAGTCAAAGGTGAGTCAAATGATCAACCCTCTTTCAAGAGTGTGCAGTGAGATCGTCTAAATAGGATTTGAAAATGTGCTTAATATCGAGAAACGAAAAGTTCATGGTGCAATGGCAGGTTGCTCCGGTGTTTTTAAGATCGAAAGGCATTTTTCGGTATGCAAAGGTACCCCAAGGACAAATAAATGTCATCTTATGTCGATCCTCGAGTTTAATTTGAATTTTATTGTAACATAAAAATTCATCCATAAAAGAAAAGACTTCAATTCTCGCACACTCATCAATAATCTGATCAATGAAAGGAGTGGGGAAATATTATCTTTAGGACAGGCTTTTTTCAGGTCCCTAAAATTCATACATACGCGGATGGTTCATTTCTTCTTATAAACGAGAACGAGGTTGGTTACCCATTCCGTTAAAGGAACCAGATAGATGAAGCTAGCATTGAGCAACTTCTCCATAGATGTCAAAGTGCTTTCATAAATGACAGTACGCTTGATGGTGACATCCATACCCTCCACATGGATCTGAAAGGCCACATGATAAGGCATGTGAGGTTTGACATCCACAACATAAAACTTTATAACTTTTGATCCACTCGGGTCTAGAGCTCCTAAATCAAATAGCAAGGCATTCCTTTGTGTGGGACATGTCTGGAGCACCTCCAAAACTGACATCGTGCATGGTGTTCGGCCCAAATCCTCTATAATCAAGTAATTTTGGGCGGCTCTAGCATTGGGATTATGCATAGAGTGTTTAAGGACTCCTTTCAGAATACAAGGTGAAGGTTCCAACTTATCAAGAACAATAATCGAGATATTGAGTGGCTACATCGATCTTAGATTTAACCATATTGACGCATAGATGGCCACCATCATGTGCCAAGGGGTTTTGACTCTCGCTCGACGCATTTTTGATGTTGGAGGATCCCGAGGTCATATTTTGGTTATGTGGAAATGGGTTCGTCAGCACAGCAGGTTGTTGCGTTATGAGCCTTGAGGCGTCCTCGATTTTGGGGCACAAGTGGGTAAGGTGATCATATTTACAAAGTTTACAAGGAAACTTCACCTTCCTCTTTTCTTTCTTGCCCTCACCAGCATTATTATTAGATTTATTGTTATTATTGTTGTCCTTGTATTTATTATTTTTATTATTATTCCACCCTTACAATTATTTCCACATCCTTTCCTTTTATTCTCTCTGGGTTGTTGGTCACCCTTTGGGTTCATCGACTGTACAAAATGCACATCTGTCGAATAGGTGGGTGTGGATGAAGTCATAGCTTGTCGTGTTGCAGATGGGTTAAGAGACAAATCCTTCAACTGGTTCATCACCAGGTCTACAGTCTTAGAATTTTTTGAGCCTATGATGCCATCGGCATGAGGCCCCAGCTTTTATCTAGGATCCTAATCTAATCATGGGGCGTGTCAGGGATAATTTCATAAAGCATCCCAAACTAAGCATATATAAGTACTAACTATTGGGATTTGAAGATGGCCTCTTCCTCAAATGTTAATTTGAATGCAGAAACATCCTTCGAAATGTAAAGCAACGAGGACTTGAGGAACCATTCCAACAGAAACTTTGGAGTAATGTAAGTTTTAATCAACCTCTTCCATCTATGCCACTCTTGAATATGATCAGAGATGTGGGTGGACTTATCTTGACGAAAAATTGATAAAAGTTCTATGTCAACATCATAATGAACTGACAATTGGAAGTGGTTGAGAAAAACTAGGACCATCTGATTGAAATTTCCATAAGTTCCCCCAGGTAGCTCGATGTACCACTTTGTAGCAACCCCATAAGGGTGCATTGAAATATTCTCAAACGAACAGAATCTCCATTTAGGGAGTTAGACGAGCACCATAGGTGAAAGGTAGTAACATGATCACCTGGGTCCTCATCAGACTTTCCCTCAAACTTTGAAATGTCTGAGGGAAGCTTGGTAGGGAAGAGGGGCCATTACGAATCATGACACACTAGGTCATTCATTAATTTTTACAAATCTAGCAGATTCAACGTGGCCAGGAAAGGGATTCAAGGTTGTGTCATCTGAGCCCACACCCTCTGGAAAGATTGGGTTTCAGAGATTACGGGCCAACCAGAGTTCCGGTATACAACATGGCCATGATCAGTAGGATAGTATCATCCTCCCAACTGATTCATGAAAGGTTGTAAGGGCACCATACCCGCAGAAGCCGCTTTCAAGGAGAAAGCAACATGAAAAGGATTATTCATGTGAGGCTTATATATGTTTTGCCCAGACGAAGGAAATCCATGATGGGGGTTGCCCATACCATAAAATTGACTCACCCCTGATGAAACACCAGAGGTTAAAAGAAGATTCTCCATCATAAAAGAGTTTGTAGGAATCAATGTGGAGGAAGAGGGAATGACGGATGGAATATAGTAAGTAAATTGACCGCCCATTTGAGCACTCCATCCTGGAGCATTGAAGCTAGAATTAGGTCTGGAGAAGGAGGATTCCAACCTCCTATCGTAGGATTTGGTTGAGGGATATGAGCCCCACCAAACGAGAAAGGAACATAAGGAGGCATCGTTCCCCCAAAACCAAAACTAGGATTCACATTAGTTGTTGAAACAGAGGATGACAAGCGTGAAGTCATGTAAGGCATACCAAAAGAGAAAGGATAAGAGGCCCAAGGCATTGACTGAGTGTTATGATCCGATGAACCGCCTGGTAATACAAAAGGATTCGTTCTCATGGGCTGAGAAGAGACCATGGATTGGGAAGTATTAAGTAAAGGATTTTCCAGAACATTGTCGATACATTCATATCTGACTCAGTACTCATGGTATTACAATTGTGAGTCTGGGAGGTGGAGATATATGTACCATGCTTATTAACTCTATGCCTTTTAGGAGGTGGATTCAGTAAAGGATCTAATCGTGGTGGTAGCTTAAAAAGATGAAGAGACCGATGGGGAGATTGGTCTTTCTCCAGAGTGGATTTGTTGTCAATGATGTTTCCGTTCAAGGCTTGTATATGGCTCAATTTATAGCCTCCAAATGGAATTGAAGGGTCGGGTCGGAGCATTTCCAGTATATGGAAGGTCAAGGATCATGGATCTCGTGACATGGCATGGAAACCCGACATATTTTAATTTTTTAGCACAAAACCCGATGTACGTGGGTTGTAAAGGAGTAACCTACGTAGATGAGAGGTGTCTAACTATGACCTGTGTATATGGACAAAAAT
Source organism: Picea mariana (assembly GCA_032191745.1). Taxonomy (NCBI): domain Eukaryota; kingdom Viridiplantae; phylum Streptophyta; class Pinopsida; order Pinales; family Pinaceae; genus Picea; species Picea mariana. Next base: position 87,550 of record JASDQU010500936.1, on the reverse strand, counting down.
TTGTATTTTTAGCTCTGGAGTGAACAAAATGGGGTAATGTGAGTTTGTAGAGGGAAATGAAAGGCCATCAAAGCAAGATGCATGGAGTGTGGAAAAAATTGCTATAACAAGTAGTTAATTATCATTTATTTCCTTCATTTCTAGTGAATTAATGCGAATTGTAAGTTGGTTTTCTAATGATGGTTTTATGAGTTCAGTAATGCAACCCTGCAGTAGTGAGTTCCAAGTTTCCTACAGCACAGTTCCTATAGCACCATCATTGTTCTTCATACTTCCATGTGTCCAATGGAGACATGGGCACATAGATATCATAGTTGGATGCTTCTAGATAGTTGTGTACCCATCATATCATGCCCAGGTCGTACGTGTGAGTCTGCAAGCACTTGGTCCAAGTTATGATCAAAATTAGTAAACAGTTTCAGACAACCAACTTTCGATGTGATTTATGGGCACATGAAGATATATCTCGAAAATCTTAGACAAGTGTTTTATGCAGAAGGATCTAAATTGGTTTCTACATAAGTTGATTTTTAAAATTCGAAATAGTTTGAGAGATAAGGGAGGATTTTCTAAGAAATTATGCAGCGCCCGAATTCCTGCAGTTACGCCTCTTGTGGATGAATTTAGGAATGTCGTTTGTCAAATATTATGTTGTTGAATTCCATATTATTCAAACATATCCAACATCCATTAAGTAACCTCCTTTTCCTTAATCAAGTTTGTGATGGTTGTATATCCATGTATTTGGGATCTGGTCTCATTTTGTTGTAACCATTTTCCTTCTTTATTTTGAAATCCATATCTATAAATGTAAGGAAGATCATTGTAATGAGAGGGTATATGAGAGACTGAAGAGAGCATCAATGTAATCATGCAGAGAATTATAGAATAAAGAACTTGTTGCAGATCAAGATATTTCCATCATAGTCTTTCCTTGCAGTGTATGCCAAGAGAGGCAGGGCCCCTTCCCTAGTATATGCTGCCCAAATAGTTCGTTTTATGTTGTGTGAGTTTATTTTATTTCTGCATTGCAATTTCAATTTTATGTTGTATGGAGGGAGAATTAGTTTTATGTTAGTCCATGTTAATTTTTCTTGAGATTAATATCAACATAAATAATCTTTCAAAGTATTGTTGGCTAAGCCAACCTAGGGTTCTTCTACACAACTCATGTTGCATAATATTGATCTCAAGAGGTCGTAGTTTTTGCTTAAGAAACATGTTTTTGGATTTTCTTTAAGAACACAATTAGATGTGTAAGCTCAAGAGTAAGCATGCTTTGCTTCGAGTACTTTGGTTGGTTTTGATCAGGAAACATAGTACTTTTCTTAAGCATATCTAAGTTGCTTGGAACCACATTGCTACACATACATGACATGTAATTCTTTACTGAGAAATTCATCCATGCAGTAGAAAATTTCTTGCACATAGTTGACTCTGGGTGTGCTTATATTTTCTGCAAGTGTGGTGTGATAATTTATCTTGCAACACTTCCAAGACTCAGCTCTGCATATATTTTCCTTAGCACTTCATAAGTTTACTTATTAATGGATTTCCCCCCCATGACCTTAGGTCAAGTCATAATAGAGAAAGGTTGAATTAAGAAGACTGAAATATACCCTCACAATCAAGCATGAAAACAAGAAATAACTACTTTTTCACTAGGAGAGAGAAGGGAAGGGAGAAGGAGAAGATTTTCACCTTAAACCCTTCATTCAATGTCAATCCCCGCTCCAGTTTTTTTGAAGAGCTCTTGGTCTCTACTGGAACCAGCCTGCAATAAGAAACCAAGATAGCTATGCAAAAAGGTAGTTTTAGGTTCGAGAAGAATATATCAATTGTATAACTCAAAGCATATATGAACAATAACAACATATAACATTGCAATGAACACAAGATAGGAGGGAAAGAGATCTCTTATATTATTGACAATATATGAAAGTCGGTTACAACATGTTTCGACTTTTGGCACTGCTTCAAAGCCAACCACTCGAGTTCCTCCACAAGTCTTTCGAGCATCAACTCAACAACTAGGCTCTTCCTCACATAACCAAATAAGGTTAGGAGCACGCCTTATGGCTATATTGGAGAGGAAGTAACATTGGAAAAGGATTTTCCAGTTTAGGGGAAACTACTTAGAGCATGAAAGGAATAGGGAAGCTTGCTAAATCTCAATAGCATAATCGTGCACCATCTGACTTGTCCTCATCGTTGCTCCCAAAGGTGCTTTTGTACTCTCCCAAAGGGGTTCGGGATGTTGAAATCCCTTTTTTATGGACTTGGGGACATTAGAAAACGATCCAAACCGAAAAAACCACTCGAAATATTGGAATTATTTTATTTTTTATAATTTTTTAGGGCATCTGCGGGCTACAAGCTTGCAAGGCATGGATTTTTGCGTGTTGCATAAAGGAAACTCATAGATATCAACAAATGTCAAGTTTTTTATATAACTTTGATGAGGAAAGTTTGGGATTTTTCTTAGCAAGCTGGGAAAAAAGTAAGGCCATGTCACAAATGCATATGTGTGGAAATTTGTGCTATAATAGATTCCCCCTAATGTGTGAGGTCAGAAGGGGAAAATGATGACCGGAATTATGATGAACGGAAAAATGAAAAAATTGAACTCATGAAGGTTCCCAAACAATTGATCCAAAAACAGAAATCATCAACCAAAATCAAGTAAGAGTATTATCTTCCCAAGTTGGGCATACCCATGCTCAGGAGTGATGTAAGAATGGCCGCCTAATCAGAGACATATGGATCCATGGCATATATGAAAGTATGACTAATTTACATGGCCATGAAAAATACACAATGGATCCATGTGATATATATGAAATAGCAAGCATGGCCATGAGGAATACACAGTGGATCCATGTGAAAGTGTATCATAGCCACGAATAGATACATAGTGGAGCTATGTCTCAAAATCAATAATAGAGGATATTTGGGACCAATGGAGTGAACAAGATGATCCTCTGCAAGTACCAATGTTTGTGGAGTGGTACAATATATTGGGTAGGAGAACAAAATATGTGATGCTCGTACTTCGCCCAAATTCTTCAAAACAATTTGTCATGGTACGATTCTACACTATGCGAGTAGATGTGTTAGGGTCGAACACATTGAGACATTGTTTGATTATTGGTTATTGATGAATACCTAAGAAAAACCATCGATGATGATAATGGTTGTCAAGGTACCATGGTACAATCTAACAAGTGTGAATAAATGAGTTGATGTCGAACACCTGGTAGACTCTATCGAGCAGGGGACATTGATGTATTCCCACTGTCAATAGTGAGAGAACCTGCCATTGATGATTGCACGCCCCAAGGTACCAAATATAACTATATATCCTTATCCCAGAGCAAGATGTGTCGAAGTCAATAGGAAGAGATCTGTTGGAAGGAAGGCATTAAGGCATCCTCCATCATCCAGCACGAGGGGTAGAAGAAGGCCAAATATTTGGAAGAAATAGGATGAAAATATTGTAAGAACCACCCCAACATATGACTCTAGCATGCACCATATGGAATAGTGCATGGTATAGACTCTTTGAATAGTAGCCAATAATTAATACTATTGACAAATACAAAGAATCCACCAATAGATTCAAATGGAAACCAACGTAACGGATGAATCCCTATGTGTGATGATTGTTGTTGACGTTGAACACAGGGGAAACCACTCAGTTGACAACCAATGATGGTTTATCATCTTTTGAGCCCAAGGTCACCTGTCAATAATTGAAATAGGCCCATGGTGCAACTCTAAGTCATACTCTTCGAGCAATGTGTCGGAGTCAATAAGAGCATACCCGCCAGCAAGAAGTCAATGGGGAGCTTCTATACCAGCACGAGTAAATCACTGCTATACTTGTGATGATGAGACGAACTTGACTGACTTGGGAAGGTCGACATGCAACATTAGAGACTAATTGTAGAATGGTCGATTCAGGATAAAACCTCCCTTGAACAAAAGCACGACACATTATGTGAGTTAGGCAGTATGGGCTATAAAATGAGATACATTTTTGATACAGGAGGCATCAACAAATGCTCCATATGGTTGGAAGAATAACCAACCAGGGGAGATTATAGTCAACAATGAGAAAAAGTCTCTTAAATCCATACTAGACCCAAAATGATGAGATATTGACTCAAGATTGTTCTTTGTTCAAGGGAAAAAAAATGATGCAAACAAAAGATATGGACCCTTTCCCCCCTTCCTTTTGGTTTTTTATTTTTTTGGTATTTTTCATATTATGAAAGCCTGAAAAGGAATAAAACAATACTATAGTACAGTGGAGGAAATGAGTGTCGCGGGCAAGAAAAGGTTACCAACTCACAATTAGCATCTGGGGGGTACAGTCAACAGTCGGGATAGAACATATGGGCAGGGTAACAAAGCTCGAAGCTTCAAAAGCATTGCCTCTCACGAAGGTAAAGGCTCTAATGAAACCCCTAATATAAGATATCTCTATTATGCTTAGTCAAGCTTCGGAGGGGCAATCTCCTTGGCTCTCCTTCACATAACCTCGTGTTTATCTCCTGTGTTAGAGGAGGCTCCCGACTATACTTATACAACAGTTGGGTTTGAGATTCTCCCTAGCTTAGACTCCTATGTTTGTTTAATGGCCTTGGAGAGTTATCTCTCCAATCCTAATCCAAGGCCTTGACCCTAAACTTGTTTGTGAACCCTAGAAACAAAGTCTAGTACATTTTAAGTTTAGCGTTCATTTTAGTGGTTATTTTTACTCAAGAGGTATGGAGGTGCAGCTGATGTTCTTTGAGACTCTTACAAAAATGAAACTTATAAGAACACTGGCAAAGAAAACTTTACACTAATTCTTCAAATGAAAAGAGTTTCACAAAGAAAATTCATGAACAATCCTTTGAATCTTCAAATGCAATGTTTTCCTATTCTAATGTAAAATGCAAAAGAGGCAAACAAAAGGATTTTTTTTTTTACTTTTCTTTTGAAATACCTTTAAGATGATAAGAAAAATGAAAACCTATGATAATAACTTTTTATTTTTCAAATAATCATGCAAAATCATGCAAAGAAAGAAAGAGACCTAATTAGTAGAAAACTAGGTTTTTTTTTCGTATTTTCTTTCTATCAAAGCAAAACTAACAAAAGATGCTAAAACAAACTGGAGGATACACGATTCATGGCCCAATTTTTTTTTCAAAATGCAAATCATTTCGCTTTAAAATCCAAGCTAAAGGTAAGCCAAAAACACTGGGAAACCAAGAGCAAGGTCTTTTATGTGACTTAGAATTTTTCAAATACTTAACACAATGATACAAACCAATCACAAACTCAGGAATGCTAGGATGACTTGGAGAAACCCCTAAAAATCCTAGAGAATGAAGAAACAAAATATTTTTTCAAAAAAATGCACATGGGTCCATGACTGTGTGAGTTGAGACTCGCGCATGTCCGTGGGTCATACACAGTAAAAGCACGGATATCCATGATTGAAATAACAGAAAAGCACAGATAACTCTGTAAAATTGGAAAAATAAAAAACACTTTCAACGGGGAGACTCCAAAAAACTTATGGAAAAGTTTCCATATAATAAAATCTTTGCAACAAAGCTTGGAAAACAAGAAAACTCACAGAAATAAAAAAGGATTAATAAGACACCTTAAGAAATGACCCAAACTAGGAGAATACCTAGTGGAGTCGTCAATTTTGATTAAGGGATTTTTCCCCCATGACCTTGGGTCAAGTCACAGCAGAGCAAGACCGAATTAAGAAGACTGAAATCTACCCTCACAATCAAGCATGCAAACAAGAAATAACTACTTTTTCACTAGGAGAGAGAAGGGAAGGGAGAAGGAGAATATTTGCACCTTAAACCCTTCATTTGATGTTGATCCCCGCTCTAGTTTTTTCGAAGAGCTCATGGTCTCTACGGGAACCAACCTACAATAAGAAACCAATATAGCATTGTAACAAGGTAGTTATAGGTTCGAGAAGTATACAGCAAGTGTATAAATCAAAGCATATATGAACAATAACAACATATAACATTTCAATGAACACAAGACACGAGGGAAAGAGATCTCTTATATTATTGACAATATATGAAAGTTGGTTACAACCTGTTTCGACTTCTGGCACTGCTTCGGAGCCAACAACACAGGTTCCTCCACAAGTCTTTCGAGCATCAACTCAAGAACTAGGATCTTCCTCACATGACCCAATAAGAATAGTAGCACACCTTATGGCTATATAGGAGAGGAAGTAACACTGGAAAAAGAGATTTGAGGTCAGGGGATACTACTTAGAGCATGAAAGGAATATGGAATCTTGTTAAATATCAACAGCATAATCTTGCACCATTTGACTTGTCCTCATCATTTCCCCCAAAGGTTCTTTTATACTCTCCCAGGGGGGTTGGAGAGGTTGAAATTCATTTTGTATGGGCTTGGGGACATTGGGAAATGAGACCAACTGAAGAACCCGCCTGAAATCTCAGAATTATTTTATTTTTCATAATTTTTTAGGGTATCCGCATTCTACAAGATTGCAAGGCGCAAATGTTTGCATGTTGCATAAAGGAAACCCACAGATATCAACAAATGTCAAGTTTTTTAGATAACTTTGATGAGGAAAGTTTGGGATTTTTCTTAGCAAGCTAGGAAAAGGGTAAGGCCATGTCACAAATGCATAGGTGTGGCAATTTGTGCTATAAAATTTATGAAATTTGGATTCATGATAAAATGTGACGAAACTATCTTCGAATAATTCGACTAACACGGTCTTCATTTTAGTTTTTTGGTTGAGGTATTATGTTCTGTGTATAGGAACTCCAAAGTGTCCTCTTTCCTTGTAATTCATATTTCCATTTCTCTTGAGCAAGTGAGCCTGATGCTTACCACCAAGCTTCCCTTTATCAAGCAATCTATGTTGAGCATTAATCAGTAAGATACAAAAAATGTCAAAGGTATAATCATTATCATATTCTTTGTGTTCATGTAAGTTTTTCTGAAACGTGGAACAGAACATGTCAAATGGTGTTCTCAGATTCATATGGACCATCGCGATGAGTTTCCATATTTCTTTTAGAAACTCTTCCCGCATTCACATAATTTCAACTACAACTCTTTCACATGTGCCAAGTAGTCTTCAATTATGTCGAAGGAATGAGGATCGAGAGATAACAACTTTTTTTCTAACTACATAACTTGGCTTTCATCAACTTTATCAAATAAATCTTTCATATTTTTCCAAAATTTATGAGGGCAGTTGATTCCACTGGTATGGAACCCAATCTCACGAGAGATATAGGTTGTGATGACCGCTACAGCCTCATCCTTCTTATCGTCAACAACAAACTTTTCCTAGTCATTCATCGGGTCTGGAATCACAATCTTGGTATACTACCAAATCCCTTACTCTTCAGCAAGGTTTCCATATCTGATGCCCAAATAGCATAGTTTAGTCCATTTAGAACAATTTGATCGATATTAGAAGTCATATTCAATATATAATAGATCTAATTTGATCCATAGGTTACAGTCGACAAATCACTCGCTTGGATTCAATCACAAATAGATTCAACTCAGATAGACTTGTAGACAATAGACGAGGTCTAAACTAGTCACTTTATTACCATGTTGGGGATTGGGTGTAACCCTGAGTGGAAAAATAACATATTTCATAGAATAAACAAAGAAAAATAAACTTCACAGAAGATCGGTGGTGTCTAAATACATCATTTTAACATTTAAACATAGCACATTCTGATCGGAATGTCACAATGCATTATTGAATATATGTTCACCATGTTTCTCCACTTGATAATGACCCATTGGGTCCTTTATTTATAGTCTCAAGATCTAACCAAGCTCCTTGGAATTGGGATGATATTTTCCACATATAATTGTTGGTGATTGGAGTTGACTCCATCAAATCCACATTGTATAGTCGGCTAGACGAACCAAGTTGACCCGACTATCCATTCGTCCAACTCATAGTCAATTGCTCAGCAAGTTGATCCATAAACCGACTATCTTTGACTGCTAGTCAAATATCCAACCGACAGGCTCATCAACTACTCAACTGATTGTTGTTGAATTCTGGTTTCCTGCCTGATCGACTATCTCTAGTTGTGAATTGGCCATTCGACTGACTATCTCCAGTAGAAGTAGGATGAACCAACAGAAACTGAGTTTCCAACATAAAAAAATATGAAAAACATTATTTACTCGACATTTTACCTTCTCATCAATATAGACAACTTTTCTATAGTAATTTTTTTCCAAAACTACTCCGTTTGAGAGATAGCCAATTTTTTTATAAATTCAAGTCTAGAGAAAAGTGCAAAAATGATAAATTTGACAATTCCAAATTGATATAGAATTTGAATAAAGAATCGAATTTACAATTTCAAAGTTGTTGTATACGCACAATAAATAATACTATATGTGTCGAATATAGAAGTTTTCTTATTTGTTGATACGTTTTCTTCTATAGGTGGTAGAAGTTGGCCTCTAAGTTAAATGGCACCAGTGAAGAAAGTGCATAAATTGAGTAAAAATGGAAATTTCAAAAATCCATAACTTTCAACTTAGATTTCATAATGGGGAATAAGTATAGTTATTGAAAATCTGACTCAAAGGATAATAATCTAAAGAAGTGTTGCACAATTCCTCATAGAATGAGAAGAAAAAGGACATACAACTTTAATTGACAAAAAATTACAATAAGAATAATTTATAACAACAATGTTTGCTTGCATATTTTACAGAATTAGGGGTACAAGCAAAAACAAGCCAAACTCAAGATTTCAAATTAGAGACATGGAAGATTCACAAAGATCATATAGCTATGAAAGATAAGCTAAAGGCCTAAACATCAATTTAGGCAATGTGGAAACAAAGTCTAATGGACATAAAAGTAGCGTGGAACTAGCAGAGCTGGTAGAGACTGTGAGGAGTTTGAAGATGGAAGTGCAAAGTTAAATAGCTAACAATGAGAAGATAATAAGAGAAAAAGAGGAGAAAAATCAAATAAACACACAGTTGTTTCAAATTCTCAATCAGTTGCAGGGACAAATGAAGAATAAATCAGGTTCAAGACATAAGGAAGAAGGAATACCTCATACAAGGAGGGATAACTAAAGAGGATCTAGGCACTCTAAAAGTGATCATGGAGCTCAAATACATTACTACTCACCTACTCATTCGGATAGGGAGTTTTATGCATCTAAATAATCGAGGATTATCCCAGAAGTGTCCCCTGCCAGGCATCAAAGAAGAAGATATGAACTGGATAGCTTGCAAGATGAGATTAGGAAGTTTAAGCCACCAACATTTGATGGTGAAAAAAGAAGGGTAGATGATGATAAAAAATAAAAAAAATCTTGGAATCAAAAACTATTTTCAATTACATAACTACTCATCTAATCTAGAAGCCGAGATTTTTATATCATCTACAAGGAAAAGCCTCTATGTGGTGGGACCAATTGAAGCAATTCAAAAACATTGATGAGAAAAGGATTTCCTGGAAGCAGTCTAAGAAATATTTTCAATAGTGGTATATTTCAGAGCATGGATATGACAAGAAGATGTAGCATTTCTTTGAAATCAAGTTAGGAAAAATATGGAGGAATATGAAAAGAATTTATTAGATCTGTTGAGGTTTGTGGGATTTATCAAGGAAGATAAGGTGAAAATTCATAAGTTCTTAAGTGGACTACCATCTTTTCACAAATACAAAACTCAATTTGATGAACCCAAGACTCTGGTAAAGACCATTAGGCCAAGTATATGTATGAGAAAAGCAAAGGCAGAGAATATTTTAAAAAACATTAGAAGGATAAGAAGAGGGATAAATCAGATCAGAGAATAAAGGGATTCAAACCTCCTTTCAATAGAAATAGTCCTGAAAGATATGAGCAAAAACAACCAGCTCAAGATGAATCCAAATTGATAGACTGCTTAGGGAAAAGGGGAATACAACCAATCAAATGTTGGGTATGTAAATAAGATCACATGTACAAAGATTTCCCTCATAGAGAAGACAAAATGAATACTTTTCACATCATTCAAGAGGCTACCACAATGGAAGACATGGGAAGAAATATTCTAGGATATATGCATCCCTAG
>JASDQU010500936.1:51049-73570 GCA_032191745.1 Picea mariana | reverse complement strand
AAAGTTTCCTCTTTTTCCGATCTCTTTTAATTTCCATGCCCAAAATCAAATTTGAATAATCGAGATCCTTCATGTCAAATTTAGAGGACAATTGAGTTTTCACATCCTAGATAATCTCCTTATTGTTTCCTATCAGCAACATGGCATCCACATACAAGACCAAATAAATCAAATGATCACCAATTAATTTAAAATACACACAGTGATCCTCTTTGCTTCTTGTGAAGTCAAGTTCCAGCATATAAGTATCAAATTTTTGATACCACATCCTTGGTGATTGTTTTAAACCATACAAGGACTGTTTCGGCTTGCATACCAGTTCCTTATTTCCCTTCACATCATAACCTTTTGGTTGCTTCATATCGATTTCTTCTTCCAGATCCCCATGTAGGAATGTTGTCTTCGCATCCATCTGTTCTACTTCAAAATCAAATGCAGCAGCAACAAATAACAGAAATCTTATAGAGGTTAACTTGGCATCAGGAGAAAAAATCTGACCAAAATCAATTCCCTCAACCTGGGAATAACCCTTTGCTACTAACCGACCTTTGCATTTCTCCACTTTTCCTTATGCACTAAGCTTATTTTTAAATACCCATTTGCTATCAATAGTATTTCTTCCAGTCGGCAACTCCACTAGATCCCAAGCCTCATTCTTATCCAAAGCTTCCATTTCTTCTTCCATGGCCCTTTTCCAGAAATTTCCATCATCTGAATCCACTTCCTCCCTGACAGTTCTAGGATCATCATCAGCAATAGACAAAGAAAATTTTGAATGGAAATCAGATGGAGTATACCTTTCTGGTAGCCTTCTTTCTCGAACCGATCTCCTCAATACTGGAGTATGAGGATCTTCTCCTTCTGATTCATGTTCTTCTATAGAGTCTGATTCATCATCCTTTAAATCAAACTCTATTTTCTCTGGTTCTTCCTTACTTGGTAGGACTTCATGTTTAACAACATCCTTCATTTCTCTAAATACCATATCTCTACTATACACTACCTTCTTAGTTTCTCGGTTCCAAAGCTTATAACCTTTGAGACCATCTTTATATCCAATAAAGATACACTTTTCAACCTTCTTATCTAGCTTACTCTTATTTACCTTTGGAACATGAACATATGCATCAGAACCAAATACCTTGAGATGTGTGAGAGAAGGCTTCTTACCAGTCCATACCTCTTGTGGAGTCTTGTCATCCAACGTTGATGAGGGTAATCTGTTGACCAGGTAACATGCAGTACCCACTGCCTTTGCCCATAATTCTTGCCCTATCTCAGCACCACTAAGCATGCACCTTGATTTTTCCATCAACATCTTGTTCATCCTTTCTGCAACTCCATTCTGCTGAGGTGTATATAGAGTATTCTTCTTCCTTGCTATACCGCACTTCCTACAGAATTATTCAAATTCATTCCCATAGAACTCTTTGCCATTATCTGTCCTCAACACCTTAATTCTTTTCTCTGTTTGATTCTCAACAAGAGCCTTAAACTCTTTAAACTTGTCAAAGACTTCGGATTTCTTCCTAAGGAAATATATCCAAGTATTCCTCTAGAATTCATCTATAAATAAGACATAGTACATAGATTTTCCCAATGATGGGACTGACACAGGTCCAAAAAAATGACTGTGAACTAGTTGTAAAATTCCTTCTGCCCTCGTTGCACAAGAGGGGAATCTTACCCGATTATGCTTCCCATATACACAATGTTCACAAAAATCAAATTTCATAGAGAAGTTAGACATACCTTCAACCATACCTTTACTGTGTAGTAGTCGAAGATCCTTTTCTCCGATATACCCCAGTCTTTGATGCCACGGCATAACCTTTTCTCCAGAGACTGTAGGAGTTCTTTCTTCTTCAACTCTAATATCATGAACAATGGAACTATTACACCCATCACTAATAGTGCTTCCATGCAGCTTATACAGAGTTCCAAACCGAACTCCCTTCAGCAACACCATTGCTCCTCGAACCATCCTGCAGGTTTGCTTTTCAAATATTGTTTTTACCCCTGCATCGTCCATTTTCCTTATAGAAATCAAATTTCTAGCCAAACCTGGGATGTGCATAGCACCAGATAGTTTTCTAATCCTTCCATCTATGAGCCTCAACTTGAATTTTCCTCGTCCTATGATTCTGGTTGTCGAATCATCACCTAAGAAAACATTACCTCCATCATACATTTCATATTCGCAAAACCACTCTCTATGGGGAGTCATATGAAAGGATGCACCAAATTCAACCAACCATGCCTCATGATATTCATGTGTGCTTGAAGAAGCCAAGTACACATCCCCTCCTTCTTCCTTGGAGGTATTTTTTTCTGTACAAGGAGATTCTTCATATCGCTTATTTTTCTCAACTTTGGATCTACACTGCTTCTTGTAGTGCCCTTCTTTTCCACATCTCCAACATACCTTTACAAAATTTCCGGGAGATTTAGATCTACCCTTAGACTTATATCTCCGACTTGAGAACTTAGATCTATTTCTTTCCTAGGAACGTCCTCTTGCAAATAATGTGTATATGCTCTGTCCTTCCATATTCTTTCGTCTCATCTCCTCCGAAAACAAGGATGAGACCACTTCATCAAACTTCAAGGCAGATGTATTACTACCTATGGCCACAACCATATTACCCCACAAGTCTGGTAAAGAACACGGTAAACTAATACATTTATTTTCATCTGAAATTTTAATCTCAACAGATACTAACTGACTTACCACATTATTGCAGGCATTCAAATGCTCTGCCACCGAGTCTCCATCTCTCATCCTCGAGTTATACAGCTTCTTTCTCATTAATAGTTTATTCACTAGGAACTTAGACTGATAAAACTTCCCCAAATTATCCCATAAATCCTTGGTTGTAGCTTCCTCTGACACATTCAGTCATACAAAATATGAGAGACACAGTCGGATTGTGCTCTTCGCCTTCGGATCCAACTTTTTCCAGTCATCTACTGAAGTTCCTGTATGTGTAGTACCTGGTTCTACCACGATCCACTGATCTCTGTCCACCAACAGATCTTCCATCTTGAGCTTCCAGAGCTCAAAAAAAATCCCATTAAACTTCTTGATCTCCATTTTCGAATTACTCGCCATTCATTTTCACATGAAAAATCAATACCACAGATCTCTCACTATAACAAGGCTTATCACGGTCCCGAGCCAAACCCTTAACCACAAAGGCGTCCCCCTAAAGCCAACAAATCTCTGATACCAAATGTAGATTTTAACCTTGTACAATATTTACTGCAAACAGATTTTCGGTAAAAGAACGAAAAAGATACAATGGAAAATACAAACATTACACAGAGATTTTTCCCCTGGAAACCCAAACCGGGAAAAGCAACATATTCTATATCCATTCATAGTATTACTACTCATGCAAAGAATATAACACATACCCAACAAATACTCTATGTTATAGACATTGACACACTTGATACAGGGAAGGTTGTCCTACCATGTTGGACTTAGGAAAATGTATAAATTTGATTATGTGAATTTCCACATGTATTCATAATGTTGGAGGATTTTTCTGAATGTAAATTTGTGTATAAAGTTCGAAACATCCAACGTTTCGAGTGGAAACTCCACCGATCATCAGGGACATAAAAATATCACATGGTAGAAAAGAGTGTTGAGTTTCATATTTATAAAATAGGAGAGCAAGTGATCGTTAAGGCAAGAGAAAATTTTAACTAAATAAGGGGAAATAGTTGTTGATATTGGGAGATGAGGAAAAATAATTAATGGTGATGAGAAAATATATTGAAATAGGTGGTCAAATTAGTGGAGAAATAATAATAAGATTGTGGGGATACAAAATAGAAATAGGCATTAAGTTAATTAAATGCAAAGAGGGGATAACGGTTAGAATGATAATTTAAATAGGGGAAGAAATTAGAAGGATTTAAGAAATAAAATCAAATAATATAAAGGATTTCATAAATTAAAGTGAGAAAATAATATCTCTCAAAATCATTAAAAATTAAAAATAAAATCAAAGGAAGTAGGAGAATTTATTTTAGAGAGATGCAGAGCCACAATGTCGAACCGAGAGAGGAACTAAATAGGAGAAGATGAGAGGAGGAAGGATGGAGATGAGAAGGACCAAGATCTAAAAGGAGAATGCCTAATGGTCAAGGTGATGAATGGTGGGATTCGAGGATTGGCTCAGCTTGTAGTTGTCGGGTATGTGTTATATTCTTTGAGGGGGGGGCGTTAGGCCCCCCCTTCAGGGGTTACAGGGGGGAGATATCCCCCATAAGTGGGGGTTCGGGGACAATTCCCCCGAGAAAAAAAAAATCCTCGAGAAACGTGTCACATTTTTGCCTCATTTTTCGTGTTGCCTCGATTTTTGTGTCCATTATTGGGTGGTTTTTCGGCACATGGTTTTCTATTTCTGGTTAAGGAATTAGGGTTGTTTACCAATCCAAGTCATTGGGTTAGGGTTTTGGATGTCGTTGGATCCTATATGTATATTGTATTGTAAACAGTGTATGATATGAATGAATATAGAATATGTTGGTTTTCTCGGTTTTGGTTTCCAGGGGAAAAATATCTGTGTAATGTTTGTATTATCCATTATATATTTTATGTTCTTTTACTGAAAATCTGTTTGCAGTAAAGAATTGTACAAGGTTAAAATCTACATTTGGTATCATAGCTTTGTTGGCTTCAGTGGGATGCCTTAGTGGTCAGGGGTTTGGCTCCTGACTGTGATAAGCCTTGTTACAATGGTAGATCTGGAGTATTGATTCTTTGGGTGAAGAGAAATGGCGAGCAGTTAGAAAATGGAGATCAAGAACTTTAATGGGAAAAGTTTTGATCTATGGAATCTCAAAATGGAAGATTTGTTGGTGGACAAAGATCAGTGGATCGTGGTGGATATAGGTACTGCACCTACAGGAACTTCAGCAGATGACCGGAAAAATTTGGATCGGAAGGCGAAGAGCACAATCCGACTATGTCTCTCAGATTCAGTATTACTGAATGTGTCAGAGGAAGCTACAACCAAGGATTTATGGGATAAGTTGGGGAAGTTATATTAGTCTAAGTCCCTAGTAAATAATCTATTCCTGAGGAATAAGTTGTATAATCTGAGGAAGAGAGATGGAGACTTGGTGGCATAGCATTTGAATGCCTTAAATACTGTGGTAAGTCAATTAATATCTACTGATATTAAAATTTCATATGAAGATAAGTGTATCAGTTTACTATGCTCTTTACCAAACTCGTGGGATAGTCTGGTTGTGGCCATAGGTAGTAATAAAATTGGCTTGAAGTTTGATGAAGTGGTCTCATCTTTGTTGTCTGAGGAGATGAGATGGAAGGACGACGCATAGATGCATTATTTGCAAGAGGACACTCCCAAGAAAGAAACAAATATAAGTCCTCAAGTGGGAGATCTAAGTCTAGGGTAGATCTAAATATCCCGAAAAGTTTGTAAAGGTATGTTGGAGATGTGGAAAAAAAGGGCACTACAAGAAGCAGTGTAGATCCAAAGTTGAGAAAAAGAAGGGATCTGAAGAAGCTCCTTCTACAAAAGAAAATACCTCCAAGGAAGAAGGGGGATGTGTACTTGGATTCTTCAAGCACACATGCAGATCATGAAGCATGGTTGGTTGACTTAGGTGCATCCTTTCATATGACTCCCCATAGGGAGTGGTTCTATGAATATGAAAGGTATGATGGAGGTAATTTTTTTCTCAGTGATGACTTGTGATCTGGATTTAGGAGCGGAACGAACTGATTAACATAATGAATACGATAAACATAGAGATAGGAAGAATAACACAAATATCCATTGAACAATATCTTCAGTTAAATAATGAAATATGTTGAAACTATAAAAATGCAGAACTGAAACTTGCTCAAATGGTGGTAGCTATCTTTGAAGAGAGATGTGGCTGCTAATGCATCCATCTAAGCATAATGGATTACAATGAGGCTCCATAGGCCCTTTTCATATTACTTGTGAATTCCAAAAACCTAGACATCCAAAAACCTAACCCTAGAAGGTGAAACACCAAAAGTCATGTGGGCCCTATGGGTGAGTTGGTGTAATTTGGTACATCAACTTTCTAGGGTCCTAACTTTTGCATACGACCTTTGTTTTAGGCACGTGATAGCCCATTGGAAAGGTCTTTCAGAGAACTACACATTTCGCCATCAAAATCTGACTCTGTCTACAGTCTTACTGTGGAGAGCAAAAAACCAATGTTTAGGGCCCCAAAAACCCTGAAAGTACAATAAGATGTGTTGACATGAACACATACAAACTAATCTAGTTGGATTAGGTGAGAGGCCACTAGTATCCACCTAGAGAATGTGTAAGGCTTTAGACAACCCCAGAATTGTAGAACTCACAATTATAAAGCAATACAGAAAGACACGCTAAACAAAAATGGACACGAGGAGACAGTATGAATAAGTGGGTGGCAACCAATATCCACCTGGATCAATCCTCCCCCCTTAGAAAGCAATGGTCTCCATTTCATTGAGTTCCCCCATCAAGTGAGAAAACTTCTGCTAGATTTGGCCTCGGGTGAGCCACTTGCCTTGTTGTAGAAGTTTCCCTGCCTTCATAACCCGATAAAGTTGGATTCATTGTTGGCGAGTTCCCTTGCCCTATGTGTCCACGATCTGATTAGTGGATGCTTGTTCCATGCAGTCAGGATTGAGCTCTGTTGGTGTCAGTTGTTCGACAATCTCATAGGTGTCCAATAATGGTGGAAAATATGGTCTAAGGAGGTCGACATTGAATATTGGATACAGACCAAGGAAGGGTGGAGTGTTGAGCTCAAAAGCATTGCTACCCACAGCCTTGGTGATAGTGTAAGGCCCATAAAGGAGTGGACAAAGATTTTGATGGGGCCTGGTGAGACGCTCCTTCTCCAAATGTAACCATACTTTGTCACCAACCTAGAACTAGTGTGGTACCATGTTTTGATCATGGCGTTGCTTGTACTTCACATTGGATTTCTACAAAATCACCTGGACCTGTTGGCAGATGTGATGAATCTGCTCAATGAATCTGGTGGCTTTGTCGATTGCAGACTGATAAGGGGAAGAGTATATATGTGCGGTGGCAAGAGGAAGTGCAACTTCAATGGGTCCCAAGGGTTGGAATCCCAGACCCACCTGAAATGGGTTATGGCCGGTGGAACTATGGAGAACCCTATTGTAGTTGTGTTGGACATATGGGAGACTCTCGTCCCATGTATGGGGATGCTTAGAATTGTACATGCCAAGGATGTGCACAATCATCTGATTGACGACCTCGATTTGGCCATCATTTTGGGGGTGGAAAGCAGTGGATTTTGTGATCTTGGTGTCCAGCAGAGACTAGAGACTCGACCAAAAGGTGTTGAGGAACCCGTTGTCTCAGTCAGAGATGATGGTCTGCGGTATCCCAAAGTGGACCCAAACTCGTTCGAAGAAGAGATTGGCAGTCTCGACCATTGTGACATTCTTTTTACAAATTGTGAGGATGGCCATCTTTGAAAATTGATTGACAACCACAAACATGCAGTCATTTTCGTGCTTGGCGGATGACAAACCAGACATGTAATCCATTGAGATGGATTCCCACGACTTCTCGAGAATAGGAAGAGGGGTGTATAAGCCTTGCTTCTTGATGGATAGCTTGGAAATGGCGCAGGCAGTGCAAGATCGGATATACTTGCTGATGTCCTGTCGAACTTTTGCCCAATAAAAATGTTTATGAAGAATGGCCACAGTTTTCTCTACGCCAGAATGTCTTGCCACCCGACTGTAGTGGGCTTCCCAAATCATCTTTGCATGCTCACTTGTAGGAACACAGAGATGGCCCATGTGGCATAAGATTCTGTCCTGAATGTGAAAATCAGTGACAGTGGTGCATGTATCCAAGAGCTGATATGTGAAGTCTAGATCTTGATGATAAAGTTGGAGCCACTCCATTGCTTCATGTCCACGGGATTGGAGCATAGTGGTGAGTGTAGCCATAGGAGGCCGTCTGAGACAATCAACGATATGATTGGAGATACCTGTATTATACTTGATGTTGAAATGGAACTGTTGCAGGTAGGTGGACCACTTATGATGGTGATCGTTCTGCAATTTCCCCTATGTCTGTATGAACTGCAGAGGCTTGTTATCAATGTGTATGATTGTCTCTTTCCCCAGAATGTAATGTTTCCATTGACGACAGGCTTGTACAATGGAATACATTTTCTTTTCATAGGTGGGTTATTTCCAGACAACATCAGAGAGTGTCTCACTATGGTATGACATAGGGTGCATGCGCTAAGTGAGAACTCCACCCACAGCATAGTCAAATGCATCAGTCTCAATCTCGAATGGTTCTTGCAGGTCGGGAAAGGAGAGTACGGGATCTTAGAACAAGTGATGTTTCAAATCATCAAATGCCCATTGTTTCTCCTTCCCCCACACAAACTTGGCCCTACCACTGCCCTTGGTCACTTGGCTGAGGGCCCATGGGAGAATCCCAACACGAAACGGCGGTAGAAATTGGCTAGCCCCAAGAAGCTCCAAAGCTCAGTCAGTGTGGTTGGGGCCGACCATTCATGAATGACTTGGATCTTAGCTGGATCAACATCTAACCCATGCTCATCAACAATGTAGCCCAGGTATTGGACCCTGTTCATGCCAAAAGAACATTTCTCCAAGTTGGCATAAAGCTTGTGCTGCTACAGAGTGCTCAAAACCTGTTGAATATGCCACATGTTCTCTTCCCACATTCTATTCAAGATGAGGATTTCATCCAAATATACTACCACAAAGGAGTTGGTGAAAAGTCTCAATACATCATCCATCAACCTCATAAAGGTGGTTGTTGCATTTGTTAAGCAAAAGGGCATGACTAGCCATTCTTAGAGACCTTCTTTAGACTTGAAGGATGTCTTCCAGACATCAGTTGGTTCGATGGGAACCTAGTGGTAGCCAGACTTCAGGTCAACCTTGCTGAAGAACTTTTCCCCCTCGAGTTGGTCAAGAAGGTCATCAATCCTCGGAATGGGGTAGCGGTTCCTGACTGTGATTTTGTTTAAGGCTCTGTAATCAATGCAGAGTCACCAAGTCCCGTCCTTCTTCTTCACCAATATAATCAGGCTTCCGCAAAGGGAGGAGCTAGGTCTGATGTGCCCCTTCTGAAGAAGCTCTTGGATATGATGCCTAATTTTGTCATTCTCCATCAGCGAGCATTGATAGACTGGCCCATTAGGTAGAGGTGTGTCGGGGGTCATATCAATTCGATTCTTGACTTGGCAATTTGTCTGTACCCCTGTAGGTGAGGCAAACATGTCTTTGTATTCTTCCACGAGCTCGTCCACTTGTTTTTGTTGCAAAGAGAGGCGTTGTGTAGAGGCCACGGATGTGGTAGCGACCTTCTACTTACTGTGAGTGTGGATCACAAAGAAGACGAACTTCCCGGTCTGTGAAATGACCTTACTACATTTCTTAGCAAAGATTAAAGAAATAGAAGTAGGCAGTGTCACCTCTGGGATCATGTACAATTGTCTACCCAAGGTAATAATAACTTTGTGAGGTCTAGACTCATACACAGCATGACACTTCCACAAATATGGTTCTCCTAAAAGAACGTCACTAACTTCAAGGGGAGAAATATCACACGGTACCTCATCTTTGAAAGGCTTGATGTTGTAGGGTAGATGACATTGTTGGCTGACACGGAGATCTCTTCCTTGACAGATCCAGTCGATGATGTAGGGCTATGGGTGCGGTATCGTCGGCAAGTCCAGTCACTTGACGACCTCTGCTGAAATCAAGTTCTTCTAACTACCGTTATCAACAATAAAATGAATCGGAGCCTCATTGACCCACATATGCGAGTGAAAGAGGCATTCCCCTTCCTCTGGTTCTTCTGGTTCGCTTGGACAGACTTTTGTGGTAGCGACCGTGGCATTGGGTTCAACATTGATAATTCGCTTCTCTCCTTCAGGATTTGACTCAGAATCAGAATTAACCTCTGACTCGGAAGCCTTCAGCTCATCCATGAGGGACTGCTTGGAGTGGCATTCGACGGTGTTGTGCCAAGGAATTTTATGGTACTCACACCATTTTATCCTATCCTTCTTCGTCTTCTCATTGCCCTTGTTGTGTTGTGGCTTGGACGGATTGTCCTAAGGGTGGCCACCATGACTTGGTCCCTTACTATGTGGGTTGGGATTGCCTTTTCCCTAATTCGACTATGAGGGGTTTGCAGATCCAAACTCTCGTCGTTTCTTCTTAAATTTCTGCACGATCTTGAGGCGATGTCCAGGAAATCCATTTTTGTTTGGATGTATCTATGCAAACGGCCATGGTATTTGAGCACCAGATGATGCTCAAAATATTTGATACCCAATTTGGTGCGTAAGGTATGGAAAATATTGGTGGAGTCTGGTACTGTCTGGTCCCTTTCTTAACGTAGGGTGGTCCATCTGGTGTACTGGTCCTCGTAGTTTCCAACAGGGTAGTATTGTTCTTTAATTGCATTCTGGAAAGAATCCCATGTAGGGCCCACTACAAAAATTGCAGATTCCTCCACGACCCTTTGCTCAGAGTAAGTATCCCACCAGTATTTAACATGGGGAACGACCTTAAGGAGTGCAAAAGTGATCTTTTCCCTATTGAAAAAATTGTGGACCGAAAAATATCCCTCGAGCAGATTTAACCATTTATCTGCAGCATTTGCATCTATCAGTCCTTCAAATAACGGAATATCAAAACTTACATGTACCTTGAAGGGAGTTGCATGGCCGCTTGATGAAGATGCTTCTTCCGTGGGCAACCATTGAAGGATATGCAAAAAATTGTCCATCATTTCATTCCTTTGTCGCACGAGGGCTTCCTCGAACAACATTTTAATAGGATCTCTTGCTCCATCATATTTATTTTCATCTCCCATGGGTTATTATCATGATCGGAGTGACCAATCTGGTAATGGATCGATTGGTTCGAGTCCCAACTTCTTATACCCAAACCTTGTCAGGGACATGCACGAAGAAAAATAAATGAAGAACAGACCACTCTGATACCACTGATTCAGATTTAGGAGCGGAACGAACTGACTAACAGACTGAATACAATAAACACATAGATAGGCAGAATAACACAAATATCAAGTGAACAATATCTTCTATTAAATAATTAAATAGGTTGAAACTGTAGAACTGAAACTTGCTCGAATGGTGGTAGCTATCTCTGAGAAGAGATGTGGCTTCTACGTGCATCTGTCTGAGAAGAATGGATTACAATGAGACTCCATAGGCCCTTTTCATATTAATCATGAATGTCAAAACCCTAGACATCCAAAAACCTAACCCTAGAAGGTGAAACGCCAAAAGTCATGTAATTTGGTACCTCAACTTCCTAGTGTCATAACTTTTGTATACGACCTCCGTTTTAGGCGCGTGATAGCCCGTTGGAAAGGTATTTCATAGAAATACACATTCTTCCATCAGACTCTAACTTCATCTACATTTTTACTGTGGTGATCTAAAAAAACAAAGTTTAGGGCCCCAAAACAACCCTGAAAGTACAGCAAGATGTGCTGACATGAAAACATACAAAATAAGCCAGTTGGATTAGGCGAGAGGCCACACGTATCCACTTGGAGAATGTGTGAGGCTTCAGACAGCCCCAAAAGTGTACAAATCACAATTATAAAGCAATACAGAAAGACATGTTGAACAAAAACAAACACGAGGAGCCAGTTGGAATAGGTGGGTGGCCACCAATATCCACCTGGATCAACTTGACAGCCAGAATCATAGGACAAGGAAAATTTAAGTTGAGGCTCATAGATGGAAGGATTATAACACTACCCGGTGTTCTACACATCCCAGGATTGGCGAGAAATTTGATTTTTGTAAGAAAAATGGACGATGTAGGGGTAAAAACAATATTTGAAAAGGAAACCTGCAAGATGGTTCGAGGAGTAATGGTGTTGTTGAAGAGAGTTCGGTTTGGAACTATGTATAAGCTACAAGGACACACTATTAGTGATGGGTTTAATAGTTCCATTGTTCCTTATATTGGAGTTGAAGATGAAAATACTTCTACAGTCTCTGGAGAAATGGTTATGTTGTGGCATCAAAGACTGGGGCATATCGAAGAGAAGGGTCGTCGACTACTACACGGTAAAGGTATGGCTGAAGGTATGTCTAACTGCTCTCTAGATTTTGATTTATGTGAACATTGAGTATATGGGAAGCAGAATCTGGTAAGATTCCCCTCTGGTGCAAATAGGGTAGAAGGAATTTTACAGCTAGTTCACAGTGATGAGTTTGGACCTATGTCGATTCTATCATTGGGAAAATTTGTGTACTATGTCTCACTTATAGATGACTTCTCGAGAAATACTTGAAATATCCTCAAGAATAAATCTAAAGTCTTAGATAGGTTCAAAGAGTTTAAGGCTCTTGTTGAGAATCAAACAGAGAAAAAAATTAAGGTGTTGAGGACAGATAGTGGTGGAGAGTTCTATGGGAATGAATTTGAACAATTCTATAAGAAGTGTGGTATAGCAAGGTAGAAGACTACCCCATACACACCTCAACATAATGGAGTTGCAGAAAATATGAACAGGACATTCATGGAAAAGGCAAGGTGCATGCTCAATGGTGCCAGGTTAGGGAAAGATTTATGGGCAGAGGCAGTGGGTACTGAATGTTACCTTCTCACCAGATCACCCTCATCGACATTGGATGACAAGACTCCACAAGAGGTATAGACTGGTAAAAAACCTTCCCTCGCACATCTCAAGGTATTTGGTTGTGAGGCCTATGTTCATGTTCCAAAGGAAAACAGGAGTAATCTAGATAAGAAGGTTGAAAAGTGTATCTTTATTGGGTATAAAGATGGTCTTAAAGATTATAAGTTTTGGAACCCAGAAACTAAGAAGGTTGTGTATAGTCGAGATGTGGTATTTAGATAAATAAAGGATGTTATCAAATAGGATGTCCTACCAAGTAAGGAAGAACCAAAGAAAACAGATTTTGATTTAAAGGATGTTGAATCAGACTCTACAGAAGAATAGGAATCAAAAGAAGAAGATTCTAACACTCCAGTATTGAGGAGATCGATTCAGGAAAGAAGGCAACCAGAAAGGTATACTCCATCAGAATTTTGTTCAAACTTTGCTTTGTCTATTACTTATGATGACCCTAGAAATTTTAGGGAGGCACTGGATTCAGAGGATGGAAAACTCTGGAAAAATCCAATGGATGAAGAAATGGCAGCCTTGGATAAGAATGAGGCTTGGGATCTAGTGGAGTTTCTGAATGGAAGAAATCCCATTGGAAACAAATAGGTATTTAAAAAGAAGTTGAATGCAGAAGGAAAAGTGGAGAAATAGAAATCTCAATTAGTAGCAAAGGGTTATTTCCAGGTTGAGGGAATTGATTTTGGTGAGATTTTTTATCATGTTTCCAAGTTAACTTCTATTAGATTTATGTTATCTGTTTTTGTTGCATTTGATTTTGAAGTAGAACAGATGGATGTGAAGACAACATTCCTACATGGGTTTCTAGAAGAAGAAATCTATATGAAGTAGCCATAAGGTTTTGATGTGAAGGGAAAGAAGGAGCTGGTATGCAAGATGAAAAAGTCCTTGTATGGTTTAAAACAATCACCAAGGATGTGGTATAAAAAATTTGATACTTATATACTGGTAGTTGGCTTGACAAGAAGCAAAGAGGATGATTGTGTGTATTTTAAATTAATTGGTGATCATTTGATTTATTTGTTCTTGTATGTGGATGACATGTTGTTGATAGAAAACAACAAGGAGATTATCCAGGATGTGAAAACTCAGTTGTCCTCTAAATTTGACATGAAGGATCTTGGTGTTGCGAATTCATTTTGGGCATGGAATTTAAAAGAGATTGGAAAAAGAAGAAACTTTGGTTAAATCATAGAAAATATGTCGAGCCAATATTGCAACGGTTTATTATGCAGGAATGTAAACCGGTCAAGGTCCCTATTATTGTTGGTGTAAAGTTATTTTTGAATCAGTGTCCCAAGACACAGGAAGAGAAGGAGGACATGTCTCGTGTTCCATATGCAAGTGCAGTTGATAGTTTGATGTATGCAATGGTATATACTAGACCAAAAATTGCACACGTAGTGGGAGTTTTGAGAATGTTGCATATTAATTAATAAAAAACTGTGAGCACTGACAAGTTCCCTTGGTGTAGAGGATCTATGGGCATTGTTGCCCTGCATTGTTGACTATGTAACCATGTAACCCCCTGTATGAAAAGAAAACAACAAGTGGGAGAATGTTGGGTATGTTTTATATTCTTTGCATGACTAGCTCTAATGTCGTATTTATGTGTTATATTATTTTGCCTCGAGAAACTTGTCACATTTTTTGCCTCATTTTTCACGTTACCTCGATTTTTGTGTCCATTGTTGGACGGTTTTTCAGCACATGGTTTTTGGCAATGGTTTTCTATTTCTAGTTAAGGAATTAGGGTTGTTGACTAATCCAGGTCATTGGATTAGGGTTTTGGATATCGTTGGCTCATAGATGTATATTGTATTGTAAACAATGTATGATATGAATGAATATAGAATATACTGGTTATCCAGGTTTGGGTTTCCAGGGGAAAAATCTCTATGTAATGTTTGTATTTGCCATTATATCTTTTTTGTTCTTTTACTGAAAATCTATTTGCAGTAAATAATTGTGCAAGGTTAAAATCTACATTTGGTATCAGTGCGTTGTTGGCTTTAGAGGGACGCCTTTGTGGTCAAGGGTTTGGCTCGGGACTCTGATAAGCCTTGTTAAAGTGGGAGATCTATGGTATCGATTCTTCGGGTAAAGAGAAATGGCGAGCAGTTTGAAAATGGAGATCGAGAAGTTTAAGGGCGTTGTGGAATCTCAAGATGGAAGATTTGTTCGTGGACATAGATCAATGGATCGTAGTGGATCCAGGTACTGCACCTACGGGAACTTCAACATATGACTGGAAAAATTTGGATAAAAAGGCGAAGAGCACAATCCGACTGTGTCTCTCAGATTCAGTATTAATGAATGTGTCAGAGGAAGCTACAACCAAGGATTTATGGGATAAGTTGGGGAAGTTGTATTAGTCTAAGTCCTTAGTAAATAAACTATTCCTAAGAAAGAAGTTGTATAACCTAAGGATGAGAGATGGAGACTCGATGGCAGAGAATTTGAACGCCTTCAATACTATGGTAAGTAAGTTAGTATCTGTTGAGATTAAATTTTCATATGAAGATAAGTGTATCAATTTATTGTGCTCTTTACCAGACTCGTGGGATAGTTTGGTTGTGGCCATAGGTAGTAATACAACTTCCTTGAAGTTTGATAAAGTGGTCTCATCCTTGTTGTCGGAGGAGATGAGACAGAAGAACATGGAAGGACAGAGCACAGACGCATTATTTGCAAGAGGACGCTTGTAGGAAAGAAATAGATCTAAGTCCTCAAGTGGGAGATCTAAGTCTAAGGGCAGATCTAATCTTTTGAAAATTTTTAAAGGTATGTTGGAGATGTGGAAAAGAATAGCACTACAAGAAGCAGTGTAGATCCAAAGTTGAGAAAAAGAAGGGATACGAAGAAGCTCCTTCTACAAAAGAAAATACCTCCAAGGAAGAAGGAGGGGATGTGTACTTTTCTTCTTCAAGAACACATGTAATTCATGAGTCCTGGTTGGTTGAATCAGGTGCATCCTTTCTTATGAATGCCCACAGGGAGTGGTTCTGTGAATATGAAAGGTATGATTGGGGTAATGTTTTCCTTGGTGATGTCTAGAAAACCAGAATCATAGGACGAGGAAAAGTTAAGTTGAGGCTCATATATGGAAGGATTAGAACACTATCTGGTGTTCTTCACATCCCAGGATTGGCGAGAAATTTGATTTCTGTAAGAAAAATGGACGATGTTGCGGTAAAAACAATATTTGAAAAGGAAACCTGCAGGATGGTTCAAGGAGAAATGGTGTTGTTGAAGGGAGTTTGGTTTGGAACTCTGTATAAGATGCAAGGAAGCACTATTAGTGATGGGTGTAATAGTTCCATTGTTCCAGATACTGGTGTTGAATAAGAAAAAACTCCTATAGTATCTGAAGAAAAGGTTATGATGTGGCATCAAAGACTGGGGTATTTCGTAGAGAAGGGTCTTTGACTACTACACCATAAAGGTATGGTTGAAGGTATGTCTAACTGCTCTCTGGATTTTGATTTCCGTGAACATTATGTATATGGGAAGCCGAATCGGGTAAGATTCCCCTCTTGTCTAATGAGGGTAGAATGAATTTTACAGCTAGCTCACAGTGATGTGTTTGGATCTGTGTCAGTTCCATAATTGGGAAACTTTGTGTACTATGTCTCATTTATAGAAGTCTTTGATAGGTTTAAAGAGTTTAAGCATCTTGTTTAGAATCAAACGGAGAAAAGAATTAAGGTGTTGAGGATAGATAATGGTGGAGAGTTTTACGGGAATGAATTTGAATAATTCTATAAGAAGTTTGGTATAACAAGGCAGAAGACTACTCCATACACACCTCAGCAGAATGGAGTTGCAGAAAGGATGAACAAGACATTGATGGAAAAATCAAGGTGCATGCTTAGTGGTGTCGTGTTAGGGCAAGAATTATGGGCAGAGGTAGTGGGTACTGCATGTTACCCGGTCAATAGATCACCCTCGTCAACACTGGATGACAAGACTCCACAAGAGATATGGACTGATAAGAAACCTTACCTCACACATCTCAAGGTATTTGGTTGTGAGGCCTATGTTCATGTTCCAAAGGAAAACAAGAGTAACCTTGATAAGAAGGTTGAAAAGTGTATCTTTATTGGGTATAAAGATGGTCTTAAAGGTTATAAGTATTGGAACCTAGAAACTAAGAAGGTTGTGTATAGCCGAGATCTGGTATTTAGAGAAATAAAGGATGTTTTCAAACACGATGTCCTACCAAGCAAGGAAGAACCAAATAAAAGAGAGTTTGATTTAAAGGATGATGAATCAGACAATACAAAATAACAGGAATTAGAAGAAGAAGATTTGCATACTCCAGTATTGAGGAGATCAGTTTGGGATAGAAGGAAACCGGAAAGGTATACTCCATCTAATTTATGTTCAAATTTTTCTTTGTCTATTACAGATGATGATCTTATAACTGTTACGGAGGTAGTGGATACATAGGATGGAAACCTCTGGAAAAAGGCCATGGATGAAGAAATGGCAGCCTTGGATAAGAATGAGGCTTGGGATCTAGTGGAGTTGCGACTAGAAGAAAGCCCATTGGCAACAAATGGGTATGTAAAAAGAAGTTGAATGCAGAAGGCAAAGGGGAGAAATACAAAGCTTAGTTAGTAGCAAAGGGTTGTTCCCAGGTTGAGGGAATTGATTTTGGTGAGAGTTTTTATCATATTTCCAAGTTAACTTCTATTAGATTTTTGTTATATATTGTTGTTGCGTTTGATTTTGAAGTAGAACAGATGGATGTGAAGACAACATTCCTACATGGGGATCTGGAAGAAGAAATATATATGAAGCAACCACAAGGTTTTGTTGTGAAGGCAAAGAAGGAGTTGGTATGCAAGCTGAAAAATTCCATGTATGGTTTAAAATAATCACCAAGGATGTGGGATCAAAAATTTGATACTTGTATGCTGGGACTTGGCTTCAAAAGAAGCAAAGACTATCACTTTGTGTATTTTAAATTAAGTGGTGATCATTTGATTTATTTGGTCTTGTATGTGGATGACATGTTGCTGATATGAAACAACAAGGAGATTATCCAGGATGTGAAAACTCATTTGTCCTCTAAATTTGACATGAAGGATATTGGTGTTGCAAATTTCATTTTGGGCATGGATATTAAAAGAGTTCAGGAAAAGAGGAAACTCTGGTTAAATCAGAGAAAATATGTCGAGGCAATGTTGCAGAGGTTTAATATGCAAGAATGTAAACCGATCAAGGTCCCTATTCATGTTGGTATAAAGTTATCTATGGATCAGTGTCCCAAGACACGGGAGAAGGAGGAGGACATGTCTCGTGTTCCATATGTGAGGGAAATTGGAAGTTTGATGTATGTAATGGTCTTCACTAGACCTGACATTGCACATGCATTTGGAGTTTTGAGCAGGTATATGTCAAAACCAGGGAAGGAGCATTGGACAACGGTAAAAAGGATTTTCAGGTATTTGCATGGCACTACTAGCTATGGATTGTGCTACCAAGGAAAATGAGGATTGGACAGAGTGTTGGACATACATGGCTTTGTGGATGCAGACTAGGCTAGAGTTTGGATCATAGGAGATCTACAAGCAAGTATGTGTTTAACCTGTTTGGAGGGGCAATTAGTTGGATGAAAAAAAGACAGCCTACAGTGGCACTTTCAACTACAAAAGTTGAATACATGGTAGCCACTCATGCAAGCAAGGAACCAATATGGTTACAAAGATTTTGTTTAGGTATTGGGTTGGTACAACAAGTTGTAAGTATAGATTGTGACAGTCAGAGTGCAATTTTTATGGCGAAGAACCGAGCTTATCATTCACAGACAAAGCATATTGATATTCAATATCACTTTATGAGAGACATGGTTGAAGAAAAGAAAGTGTTGTTTATGAAGGTGGACACTCTGAAGAATGTTGCAGATTCATTAACAAAATCTGTGAGCACTGAGAAGTTCTCTTTGTGTAGAGGAGTTATGGGCATTGCTTCCATATATTGTTGACTATGTAACCTTGTAATCCCATGTATGCAAAGAAAAAAACAAGTGGGAGAATGTTGGGTATGTGTTATATTCTTTGCACGAAATGGAGAGCAGTTCGAAAATAGAGATCAAGAAGTTTAATGGGATAAGTTTTGAGTTGTGGAAGCTCAATATGGAAGATTTGTTGATGGAAAAAGATCATTGGATCGCGGTGGATCCATGTACTGCACCCAAAGGAACTTCAGCAGATGACTGGAAAAAGTTGGATCGAAAGGCGACAAGCAAAATTCGACTGTGTCTATCAGATTTAGTATTACTGAATGTGTCATCAGAAGCTACAACCAAGGAATTATTGGATAAGTTGGGGAAGTTGTATCAGTACAAGTCCCTAGTAAATAAACTATTACTGAGAAAGAAGTTCTATAACATGAGGATGAGAGATGGAGACTCAGTGGTAGAGCATTTGAATGCCTTCAATACTGCGGTAAGTCAGTTAGTATATGTTGAGCTTAAAATTTCAGATGAAGATAAGTGTAATAGTTTATTGTGTTTTTACCAGACTCATGGGATATGTTGGTAGTGGCCATAGGTAGTAATACAACTCCATTGAAGTTTGATGAAGTGCTCTCATCCTTATTGTCGAAGGAGATGAGACAAAAGAACATGGAAGCACATAGCACATATGCATTATTTGCAAGAGGACACTCCCATGAAAGAAATAGATTTAAGTCATCATGTGGGATATCTAAGTCTAAGGGTAGATCTAAATCTCCCGGAAATTTTGTAAAGGTATGTTGGAGATGTGGAAAAGAAGGGCACTACAAGAAGCAGTGTAGATCCAAATTTTAGAAAAAGAAGGGATCTGAAGAAGCTCCTTCTATGAAAGAAAAGACCTCCAGGGAAGAAGGAGGGGATGTTTACTTGGCTTCTTCAAGCACACATGTAGATCATGAGGCATGGTTGGTTGAATCAGGTGCATCCTTTCATATGAGTCCCCAGAGGGAGTGGTTCTGTTAATATGAAAGGTATGATGGAGATCATGTTTTCCTTGGTGATGAATCAACAACCAGAATCATAGGACAATGAAAAGTTAAGTTGAGGCTCATAGATGGAAGGATTAGTACACTACCCGGTGTTCTGCACATCTCAGGATTGGCTTGAAATTTTATTTCTGTAAGAAAAATGGACGATACAGGGGTAAAAACAATATTTGAACAGGAAACCTGCAGGATGGTTCGAGGAGCAATGGTGTTGCTGAAGGGAGTTTGGTTTGGAACTTTGTATAAGATTCAAGGAAGCATTATTAGTGATGGGTGTTGCGAAGAACCTAGCTTAACATTCAAAGACAAAGCATATTGATATTCAATATCACTTTGTGAGAGACATGGTTGAAGAAAACAAAATGTTGTTGATGAAGGTGGACATTTTGAAGAATGTTTCATATTCATTAACAAAATTTGTGAGCACTTAGAAGTTCTCTTGGTGTAGAAGATCTATGGGCATTGGTTCCCTGGATTGTTGACTATGTAACCATGTAACCCCCTGTATGAAAAGAAAACAACAAGTGGGAGGATGTTGGGTATGTTTTATATTCTTTGCATGACTAGCTCTAATGTCGTATTTATGTGTTATATTATTTTGCCTCGAGAAACTTGTCACATTTTTTGCCTCATTTTTCACGTTGCCTCGATTTTCATGTCCATTGTTGGGCGGTTTTTCGGCACATGGTTTTTGGTAGCGGTTTTCTATTTCTGGTTAAGGAATTAGGGTTGTTGACTAAGCCAGGTCATTGGGTTAGGGTTTTGGATGTCGTTGGATCCTATATGTATGTTGTATTGTAAACAATGTATGATATGAATGAATATAGAATATACTGGTTATCCAAGTTTGGGTTTCTAGGGGGAAAATCTATGTGTAATGTTTGTATTTTACATTGTATCTTTTTTGTTCTTTTACTTAAAATCTATTTGCAGTAAATAATTATGTAAGGTTAAAATCTACATTTGGTATCAGTGAGTTGTTGGCTTCAGAGGGACGCCTTTGTGGTCAAGGGTTTGGCTGAGGACTTTGATAAGCCTTGTTAAAATGGGAGATCTATGGTATTGATTCTTTGGGTAAAGAGAAATGGCGAGCAGTTTGAAAATGGAGATCGAGAAGTTTAAGGGAAAAGTTTTGAGCTGTGGAATCTCAAGATGGAAGATTTGTTGATGGAAGATTTGTTGGTGGACAGAGATCAGTGGATCGTAGNCTGTGTCTCTGAGATTCAGTATTAATGAATGTGTCAGAGGAAGCTACAACCAAGGATTTATGGGATAAGTTTGGGAAGTTGTATTAGTCTAAATCCCTAGTAAATGAATTATTCCTGAGAAATAAGTTGTATAACCTAAGGATGAGAGATGGAGACTCGATGCAGAGAATTTGAATGCCTTCAATACTATGGTAAGTAAGTTAGTATCTGTTGAGATTAAAATTTCATATGAAGATAAGTGTAACAGTTTATTGTGTTCTTTACTAGACTCGTGGGATATTTTGGTTGTGGCCATAGGTAGTAATACAAATCCATTGAAGTTTGATGAAGTGGTATCATCCTTGTTGTTGAAAGAGATGAGACGGAAGAACATGGAAGCACATAACACAGATGCATTATTTGCAAGAGGACACTCCCAGGAAAGAAATAGATGTAAGTCATCATGTGGGATATCTAAGTCTAAGGGTAGATCTAAATCTCTCGGAAAGTTTGTAAAGGTATGTTGGAGATGTGAAAAAGAAGGGCACTACAAGAAGCAGTGTAGATCCAAATTTCAAAAAAAGAAGGGATCTGAAGAAGCTCCTTCTACGAAAGAAAAGACCTCCAGGGAAGGAGGAGGGGATGTTTACTTGGCTTCTTCAAGAACACATGTAGATCATGAGGCATGGTTGGCTTAATCAAGTGCATCCTTTCATATGAGTCCCCAGAGGGAGTGGTTCTGTTAATATGAAAGGTATGATGGAGATCATGTTTTCCTTGGTGATGACTCGACAACCATAATCATAGGACAAGGAAAAGTTAAGTTGAGGCTCATAGATGGAAGGATTAGTACACTACCTGGTGTTCTGCACATCTCAGGATTGGCTTGAAATTCTATTTCTGTAAGAAAAATGGACGATACAAGGGTAAAAGCAATATTTGAATAGGAAACCTGCAGGATGGTTCAAGGAGTAATGGTGTTGCTGAAGGGAGTTTGGTTTGGAACTTTGTATAAGATTCAAGGAAGCATTCTTAGTGATGGGTGTAATAGTTCCATTATTCCTGATATTGGAGTTAAAGAAGAAAAAACTCCTATAGTCTCTGGAGAAAAGGTTATGTTGTGGCATCAAATACTGGGGCATATAGAAGAGAAGGGTCTTTGACTACTACATGGTAAAGATATGGTTAAAGGTATTTCTAACTGCTCTCTGGATTTCTAACTGAGGAGATCGGTTCGAGAAAGAAGGCAACTAGAAAGGTATACTCCATCTAATTTCCGTTCAAATTTTTCTTTGTCTATTACTGATGATGATCCAAGAACTGTTAGGAGGCAATGGATTTAAAGGATGGAAAACTCTGGAAAAAGGCCATGGATGAAGAAATGGCAGCGTTGGATAAGAATGAGGCTTGGGATCTAGTGGAGTTGCCGACTAGAAGAAATACCACTGGAAACAAACGTGTATTTAAAAAGAAACTGAATGCAAAAGGCAAAATGGAGAAATACAAAGTTCGGTTAGTAGCAAAGGGTTATTCCCAGGTTGAGGGAATTGATTTTGGTGAGATTTTTTCTCCTATTG